>MU223335.1:1428508-1446519 GCA_018584345.1 Thuja plicata | reverse complement strand
CAAGTAGGCTCCTAGAGTGTAGTACGAGTGCATTGATACTTATTTATAGGAAATGGGCTTTGTGAAGAGTGAGGCAGATGCTAACCTCTACTACTTGGTGGTTGGGGGTGAGGTTCTCATTCTTGTTCTACATGTGGACGACTTGTTTCTAACAGGTTCACTAGGGCTCATAGAGGAGTGCAAGAAGGACCTTGTAATAGAATTCGGGATGAAGGACTTAGGACTTATGCACTACTTTCTAGGCATGGAGGTGTGGCAAACCGATGGAGAGATTTTCCTTGGGTAAGGGAATATTGTATTGGAATATTGAAGAGATTCGAGGTGGAGGATTGCAAAGCCATGTCTACACCTATGATCATGAATTGGAGGAAGGTAGATACTTCTAAGGAGAAGGATCTAGATCCCACCTTATACAGGTAGTTGATTGGTTCGTGCTCATGTATTTGGTCAAGACTAAGCCAAATATAGCCTTTGCAGTAAACTCTCTTAGACAGTTCATGGTGGAGCCAAAGAGATTACATTGAATGATGACAAACCATGTGTTGCATTATCTTTGTGGTATAGTTGAGTATGGCATCAGATATGTTCAAGGTGAAGGTATCAAATTGATAGGCTATACTGATGCAGACTGGGAAGGAAGTACAAAAGACAAGAGGAGCACTTCAGGATGTTGTTTCAGTTTGGGATCATGAGTTGTCTCTTGGTTCAGCAGGAAGCAGAAGTCTATGGCTCTGAGTCTAGTGAAAGAAGAATACATAGCAGCTAGCATGATGTCATGTGAAGCTATATGGATTTGGAAGTTGCTAGTCACCTTGTTTGGTTAGAGAGTTGAGACTACTGTGATATATTGTGACAATTAGAGTTGCATCAAGTTGTCTGAGAATCCAGTGTTTCATGATAGGTCTAAACATATAGACATTAGGTATCACTTCATCAGAGATTGTGTACAATGGGGGATTGTTCATCTATAATACATACCTATAGAGGCGTAGGTAGCAGATATTTTGACAAAGGCATTGGGGAAGGAAAAATTCATCTTCTTCAGAACTAAGTTGGGTGTCCTGCAGAACAACTTCCTTGCTAAGAGGGAGTGTTAGTTTGGTAGCTTGGAAAATTGTTCTTCCATTTGCTAATAATTATTTATTTGACTCTTTGTAGAAATTTCTAGTTTATAGAAACTTCTATTTTGTAGAAATTTCTAGTTTGTAGAAACTTCTATTTTGTAGAAATATCTAGTTTGTAGAAACTTGTAGTTTGTAGAAACTTCTATTTTGTAGAAACTTCTAGTTTATAGAAACTTCTAGCATGTGGAAACTACTAGCAACTAGAAGTAACTAGAAACAAAGGGATTAGTATAAAAGGGGGTCAGAGGGGCATTTGGAGCATAACAAGTTGAAGAAGAAACTTGCAGTGTTAGCAAGGGCGCAGTGATAGCGTTTGGGAGATAGCAATGGAGGAATATTAACAGGAGGAGTTAGGAGATTGTTTGAGTTCTGCCATTGAAAGGCAAGGAATTTTGTATCTCTTAATTTTCTGAAGATTAATATATATTTCTCATCTATAGTACTGGTTTTCCCTTTAGGGTTTTTCTAGGGATGATTTGTCCAAAAATATTATGTTATTGTGTTGCATATTTCTTTCCATATTTTTATTGGTGAAGTTGCAGTTATGTTATTTTTTGATATTAAGTTGTGAATTAATTCTTGACACTTAAATAATCTTTATAAGATAGGAAATTAATAATCAGTAACTGCAATAGGATTTTTCACAGTTCAAATATCACATGATGGTCATACCTCTTTGGTTCTGTCTACACAACCCTTAAACTCTCATCCGTTGCTGCAAAATTAATTCCATTGGTCCCCTGTGATACGTCGCTTAAACCTTCATCCCTTGCTACAAAAGATGTCCACTTCTCACATGAGTTGACCCATTACCTAAATTAATCGACATGTGGATGTCTCCATTGACGCTTCAGGCCTCAATGATCCTCTGCTGATAACACCTAAAACTGAATTAATCTCCAAGGTGCAGGGCATTGTCTCCAAATCTAATGTGGTTCTAAATGATAAAACTATGGACTCAATGATTGAGAGTATGGATGTTGATCGGTCTTCGTTACATTGCAAGGGGGAGATACCCTTAACTTCTAATCTTTCCCTTGCTTCCCCTATTTATCAATTCCCTACAGTTATCTCCTAAGTCTTCAGGGAAGCAGAGGGGTAGACCGTCAAATAGCAGCAAAACCTAGTTGGAAGTTCATGCCGGAATACAAGCAACTTTATTCACAACTATCAACCAGTATTCTAATGTATTCTCTTTTTATCAACCAGTAGTCTAATTTATTGATATCTACATTCCTATGTTATTCATTCGATGGTTTCCTTTCTTGATGAATACTTTGTATCTGATTACTTGATTGATATCTCTTATCAGTATGTTAAGTGTTGTGATTCTACAGGTTGGTCTAAATTCTTCTCATTCTGTTAGCTAATGGTTTCAACTATTTGTCATAGTGGTTATTGAATTTGATGTAATATTTTATGTGATGTACTGAAGGTGCGTTCACAGTTGCATTGTACTTTGATTATAGATTCATATATTCTCTTATTCTATTTGATCAGATGGTAGAATCTTGCTTTTTCCATGGAAATCATAAATGGTAATTACTTTTAGTTGTTGATGAGTGATTTTGACCTTTGTCTTAGTTGACGGACTTCTTTGTCATTCTCTATATTGTTGATGTGGCTTTGTAGTTGAAACAACAATATTTACATCGTTAATTTTTATTTATTTTCTTATATAATAAATATTTACATTATTATTTCTTATTTTCTCTTTATTAAACATCATAAAACCAAAAGAATTTTTTTTTCAACTCAAACACATCTTTAATACACATCTAATGCCTATGAAAAACATGAGAATAGATTTTTTATGAACAAACTAACATATATCTAGCTCAAATTGACCAAACATTAAAAACAACTAATGTGACACTTGGTATAGTCTTATCTTCTACAAATTCACAAAAGAGTCCCATCCATTAGATTCACTAAACTAAAAGGAAAAAATTACTATAAATGGAAGCATGTCATCTCATTATAATTAGGTATGTTTGATTTAATTTTTTCTTTTTATGAATAAATGCATTGATTATTATTTATAAAATTAAAACACGCATATTCTCAAAAACTATTGAGTAGCTAGGGGGAGGGGGAGGATCTTGATTATCTGGATTTACTTGTTCATCTACAGAGTCTGATATATCATCCCGAAGTATCCATAGAAGCCCATCCATCATCATTTCTATGATCTTGATCATTTAACATATTCACAGAAGGGTCCCATCCATCATCATTTCTACGATCTTGATCATTTTACATATTAAAGAAGGGTCCCATCCATCATAAGTTATAGAATCTTGAACATAAGAAGAAGGTTCCTATCCAGCACCATGACATTTTTCTTTTTCTTTTCCCTTTGATTCAGTTTTTGAACTTTTTGCATCAGTTTCAAAATCATTAGAATCATCACTTGCTTGCATTTTCTTTTTCCGAGTATTTTCTCTATCAACAATGCAACAAAACTGTGCAAGCAGAAGAATGTGATCAGAAGGCCAGACACGAGAAGGAATGCATTGATCCTCTGCCCGAGAGACAACATCCCAATCCACAACCTCCAATAAAGCTTCCACTTCCAAATTGTTGTGTGTATAGAATATATAATCTAAAGTTTCCTTAAAATCAAATGCATAATGAGTAAAAATGGGCTCTTTGGTTTCCGAATTCATCCAACGCTTCATCACGTCATCATTATCATTACAAGAAGAATCAACCGAAATTCCTTGCTCAAAATAAGCAGAATAAGCGCTGGACAGATCAATAGAACTCCTCTTTAACGTGTTTGCATCAAACCTAAAATGTCTAGCCACTTCAAGATCCTCGTGCTCCGGATCAATTTCATTGTGCACCAGAAAAGAATAGGCGGCACTATGAGGCGTAGAATTGAAGTCACCACAGATGACAATGCCCACATCATCATCATTCCCTAAATCACACAAAATCTCTTGTAATTTTTGTAGCAGAGAATAAGTCTGCCAAATCTTCACCTCTGGAATATCCCCACGAGCCACCAGATGTGTATTTGCTATACAAACCAGATTCGATTCAACACTTAACAAAAAAATCAATGCTACGTTGTTCTTTCCGCGAAATCGGTCGATTGTTCTCTCTGTAAACCTCTCTAAAGTCCCTGGATCATCAAACATCATATTATGAGGCTCCTTTAATTTTAGTTTCGAGGCTAACGTATTGCATAATTCATCGCTTCCATACTTAACGTGGAATTGTTTCATGCAAGAAAACTTTTCACGTAGGAAAAAGGTGGCGCAGCCATCTTTATAGGCTTCGTCACTTGGTTTTGGCAAATAGTAGCCCTCGTATCCCTGACGCGTCAACGAATTATCAAAGTCCTTGTAGTGTTCTTCCTGCATTTCCTGCAGACATATTATATCTGCATTGTATGAAATTATTTCAGAGACCAACTTCTCCCTGCGGTAATTCCAATTGAGTGCATGGCTTGGGCAAGCTTTGTGTTTGTTTGAAGATGCCCACTTGTCGGCCAGAACGTTGTATGTCATCACTGTGAATTTTGGCCCACGTTTTACATTTTGCTCTGTTTTCAAGCTCACAAGCCTGCGCTGCAGGGGATTTCTCGAAGCTTCTGTTGTGTCATCTCCACATGATTCTAACTTGGCTTTCCCTTTTTCTATTGTGGTTTTCTTCTCTTCAAATTCTTGGCTTTCCCTGCTGGTTCCACTTGCTTCTATGTTTTCTCTTTTGGATTTACTTGCTTCTGTGTTTTCTATTTCAGATTCACTTGGTTCTTTCATGGCGGCTTATTGTAGTACCTCTAGTTCTTCTCTCTTTTTCTTTTCAGTGTTGAATATATTTTCATTTTTTTTTGCCTTTTATATGCTTGTGTACAATCACGATCCTACAAATTAATAGTCACGCCATTCCACTACTATACCATTCATAATGACTCGTTAGAAATTAAAAACATAAGGATTGTTTAACATATAAGGATTGTTTAAATATATACATGTTAGTAGTGTACTGCAGGTGTAATATATAAGAAATTAAATAATTGAATAATAAATTTTTTACACATGATTATAAAGGATGACAGAGCAGATCGAATTTGCGAATAACGAAAGAGGAGGAGAAGAAATGGGTTAAAGGCTCATATAGGATTAGTTTTCGTCTACATATCAATTTATTTTTTTTAGCTATTCATAATATGAATTACGTGCAATTGGCTCAATTTCTGGGACAGTTGCTCAAGTATACCAGTGGGGCATTATTTTTAACTTGCCGCCCTAACAGAAGACATATGAGACTCACATAATTGTTTCAAACACGACTTACAATTAGAGAATAAATGGCTGCAAAATATCAAAACGCTCTCCTGTTGAATGAAGTCCAAAAGAATAGACAATAGTGAAATTTGCAGGTATGAATTTCCTTTTCAAACTAAATAAAGAAATTAATTTTTTAAAATGATAGTGCGGCACAAATGCATGTAAATTTTAAAAAACATCTAAGATTTTTCTTAAAAACATTTTTTTATTCAATTTTTTTTATTTAATGGTTAAAATAAAATAATATTCAGATTTACAAGGCCCTGCAATTTTTCAGCTCGCTTTGACCCTATATTTATACATTAACGAATAATTTGATATAAGATCTGCATAGCATGTATTTATGCAAAATAAATAGATAGATAAATAATTGCTAAAGTGACAATAATTTTTTAGTTGATTTTAGATCTATATTTATATATTAATAATTATATGTTAAAATACTATTATATAATAATAATAATTTTTATCAAAAAATAATAGTATGACAAGAGAGAATTAAAATTGACTTGATTGAAAACAAATTTTAAATGGTTTCTGTGAATTTGGGCGTGGCAATGCGAACGATTGCTCTGCATGGCAATGCGAACGGCTGCTCTACTGGCGACCTTGGTTTCTGCGCTTCTCATCTATAGGCAACAATGAATGTCAGGTGTGCTCTTTCAATAAATACTTATGTAATGAATATTTTTTCCCCTCCCTCTTCCCTCTACCGATCGGGACAGGCCGTACCCCCAATCATCCACTCACCTCCTCTAAGGACTCCAATGGAATCTGACAGCATTAATGAGATTATTTCTCGTATTAATCATGTGTCGTCACCTGAGAAACCTAAGTTATTTTTTGAAGTCGTCACCAACACCTCTTCCGCCATCGACGCCAGTGCTAGGTTTAGCCTATCTTCACGAAATGAGGCCAAAGAACTTGGTAAGAATTCTGGGGTCATTTCTATGTCTTTCTCCGTTTCGCCTAATCCAGAAATGCTAATGGAAATTATGAAGAAAAAATAGGTTAAAGAATTCCGCCATTTTCTTTGTTGTTTTTGAACTTGAAAAATGTCCTCCCAAAAAGTTCTTAGATGATTGGTTTCACAATTATTGGAATCTTAATCTTGGGTATCATATTTCATTCTGTAGGCAAATACAGAAAGGTTTGTTTGAACTTTTTTTTAATAATCATGATTCTTAAGCTGCTATTCTTTAAAAATAGTACTAGGCCATCGGGAATACTTTCTTTCATTCCCTCGCTTGGTCCCCTGAGGCCATTCATGAGGAAGTATTGGCCCTCTTGGCCCCACGATGGATTCTGGTTAAAAAATTCCAACCATTTTTACGATATCTTTTGCCCCAAATGTTGGAACCAATTGACAAATTCTTCAGAATAGATGATACTGTTAGATTAGTTCCCCATTTGGATGCTAGGGTTTTAATTTCTTTAAATCTTGGTAGAGAAATACTGGGTGATATCAATATTAACATTGCAAATGATATATATTCTTTCCCTATTGAGTTTCTAGGGGGCCTTAATGCCTATTTTTTTGTAGAAAAGAGGGACATCTAAGAAAACATTTCCCTATAATTAAGTGCAATCCTTCCACGACTAAGCCCTCACAACCTAACACCTCTGCTAGCATTTCTAAACCTAATCAGGAACCGTTTGTGAACAAAATTCCTCCTTTGGCCGAATAGACAAATCTGATCCCATCAAATTGACTAGCCTCGCGCCCATCTCTAAAACACAGTCTCCTACCCTTGCCATGGAATCGACACTGATTTTTGATAGTGGACTAACCAACAGTTTTCAAACCGTCTCGAAGAAGAGAAAAAAGATATCAAAAAAATAGGGTAATCTCTCCTCGGTGTGTTCCCAATCTATGACCCATATCCAAGCTCACACTAGGGTCATCCCAGAATTACTTCAATCTCAACCCTCCAAGACTCGTTCACCATCCTCACTTCCTAATTTTGAGGAACCTTCTGTTGAATCCTCTATTCACCCTAACCTGCCTCTTAGAGACTTCAAGGAAATCAGTGATGATTTTGTTTTTGAAGGTATTCTTGCAAGTCCCCCCTCCTCTATTCTTAATTCCCTTTGTAGAGCTCGCTTCTCCTTTGATTTCTGAAGATGATGACATTGACGCTAAAAATGACTTCCCTACTTCTAAGGGAAGAGGCAGACCAGTGAGGTCCAAGAATAAAAATACCTCTGGTAAGAAACAAGGAGTTAGTTCTTCTATTTCTGTGATTCCCACTGATGAGTCTATGGGTGTTAATGGTTCTCGCCCCCAACTATTTCCTCATGAATTGCTTTTCATGGAACATTAGGGGCCTTGAATCCCCTGACAGAAAGTTTATTATCAAGCAATTTCTTGAAACTGTTAGATCCATTGACTTCCTGATGTTGCAAGAAATCAAAACTACTCGATTAACTCTTGAATCCAATCTTAATTTCCTTTGGAAAATTATTTTTAAATTTGTTACTAATCACACTCAAGGTAGAGGAGGTATTTCTATCTTGATTAATCCTAAATGGGAACACTATATTACTAGTAATGGAATATCCCCCTGTAATAGAGCCTTGTGCATTACTATAAACTTCAACAACACGGTTTTTGGAATCTTTTCTTTGTATGCCTCAAATAATTAAAAGGAGAGATCGAATCTGTGAGCCCGGTTGGCCTCTTTCCTTGATATTCCTTTGTTTGTGGGAGGGGGCTTCAATATGGTTGAAACTTAGGAGGATAAAGTTGGAGACCATCCCTTTACATGGAAAGATACTGAAAAGACTCAGTGGGATTGAATGAAATACTCTAATCTACTTTTTGATCCCCTGACTAGTAACAAAACCATTAAACCCAGTCTATGGCACACTTGGTACAACTTTCAACATGGTCCCTCGAGGATATATTCAAGATTGAATTATTTTTATGCTAGTATGAATTTCTTCTCGGTTTTGCTTAACATTCAGGGTAACTCTATTTTGGTCACCCCCACTCCCCTCTTTGACTATCATCCTATTTCTATCTATGTTTCTTTCAATAGTTACCTTGTTTTTAATAAAATCTCCAATCCTAAATTCATCCTTAACCCCAGCCTTCTTAAAGATGAGGATATCCTTGCGGCCATTAATATCATTAGACTCATCAACGAAAATCACCATCCTTTCATCTCTCATTTCGATAGGTGGAATATGAACATTCTTGTTTGGCATAAATTATTAAGAACCATAGGTCAAAAAAAGGCCAAAGACTACAGGTTCAATGAAAAGAAGCTTTCTTCGAATCATAAAGAGGCTAAAACTAATATCCCAGCCAATCCTACTAATGATTTTCTCATCCCTTATGTTTCTAATGCTAAGGAAGCGCTTAGACAGCATCAACAGGTTAAATTCAGAGGAGCCAAAGTTAGATCCCAGGCACATTGGCTCCAATTTGGAGATTGAGGGTCTAAGTTCTTCTTTAACCTCATAAAATAAAAATACTCTAATGAAACTATTAACAAGATTTTTGTTGATAATCAAGAAATTACGGACATGGAAAACATAAAAAAGGCCTTTATTGGCTATTACCAAAACCTTTTCACATTTGAAGATTTGGAGGAGGCCAGCTCCCTCAGGAACTGATACAGAGCTCTCATTCCTAATAGGATTACCTACATGGATGCCTCCTTTCTTAGTAAAGACATCTCTCTGGAGGAAATTGAGAAAAAGATATAAACTCCCTCAAAAATTACAAAACCCCTTGTCCCGATGGTCTGCCTGTTATTTTACAAGGCTAAGATCAACGGAATATGCAAAGATCTCCATGATATTTACACAGAAGCCTTAACCACTGGTATCTTGGGTAGCTCCATCAACAGAGGTATCACTAAATTGATTCCTAAAGATGGGGACAAAGCTCTGCTTAAAAATTGGAGGCCTATCATGTTGTTAAATGTTTCTTATAAAAATTCTGCCAAAATCTTCGCTCTCACATTTGAAAAAATCTTACCCAGATTTGTGTGCTCTACTCAAACTGGTTTTATTAAAGGAATATATATTCTTGAGAACTTAATTACCAGCTGGGAGGCTTTAAATTGGGCTAAATATTCTCAAAAATTTTGGCTATGTTTCTTCTTGACTTCGAGAAGGCTTATGAGAGAATTAAATGGAGTTTTATATCCATGATGTTGGAAGCCTTTGGCTTTCCTACTATATTTTGTAACTGTGTGAAGATATTTCTTAAAGATGCTCATGCCCAAGTTGATATCAATGGATCCCTGCCGGATTCCTTCCCCCTTGGCCAATCCATCAGAAAAGGTTGTCCCTTGGCTCCTGCCCTCTTTTTCATTGCTTCCGATTCCCTTTTCTACATCCTTAGAGATAATTACCTCTCCCTTGATGTCAAGGGTATCTCCCTTCCTAATGAGACTAAGCTTATTAACTGTCAATTTTCTAATGATACTTCTATTTTCTATGAAACCACTGAAGATAACTTTGAAGCCCTACAAAAGAAACTCAATCAAAATTGTTCTATTTCTAGGGGTCATCTCTCTTATACAAAATCAATATCTCTTAGATGGGATGAGAAACTACCAGATTTGTTTAATAAATATGATTACCAATGGGGTGGTCCTCATAGTATTGTTAGATATCTTGGTATACCTTTTTCTATTGAGCCCTCTCTGAAAGATATGTGGCTTTGGGTTGAGGAGAAAATTACTAAAAATTTGAATAAATGGCACAACAGATCTCTATCTTTGGTGGGTAGAGTGCAAGTTTGCCAAAAAATCCTTTCCTCCTACAACATTTACTACTCTTCTGCTTCGATGTTCAACAGTTACCAAATTCTTGAAATCCAAAAGGCCATCAGGAATTTTCTTTTGTCTGATGGGAAAGGGAATAAAAAGCTCTATGATGTTAAATGAGATTGGTGTCATATTGATAAAATCCTTGGGGGTCTGGGATTGAAGGACCTTAAAAATATGGGGATCGCCCTTGCTGCCCAATAGATCTTTCATGCTTTGGATGTGGATGATCCCTAGAAAGTTCTTGTTAGGAGCAATATTGAAGAGGCTTCCCTAAGAATACTAAATCTTGGAAAATTTTACCTTATTTTGACTTGATTTGTGGTAATTTTTGAGTTGTGGTTCAAGGATCTTCTGTCTTCAAATCCATTTGGAAATCTTGGAACCATGTTAGTTAATATATCACTAAGAAGACTTTTCATTATGATAATAAGTTGTATGGTGAAAGATCCATTTTGTAGAATTTGCATTTATCTGGTAAACCCCCCACCCTCTCCCAAGGTTGTTCTGCAAGGTATTGGTCGAACCTTGGCATCACTCAGCTTGTTGATGTTTTTGAACATGATAATATCATTGGTTGGGATGAGCTGAGGCTCAAATTTAACATCCCTATGTCCCAGAAAAGAACTTATAATCTGATTACTAAAGCCTACAAGGACTTACCTACTTATTTCTAGGTTGATTCTCATAGATTTTTGAATATTAAGTGGCTGGATGGAACCATTATAACCAAAATCAAAGCCAAAAACATTTACAGTGTGATTGGTTATAATGATTCCATCATCCACCATGTTAATACTCTTTGGTACTCTAATTTGATGTCTCCTATTGGAAAAAGTGCTTTTGGAAGTTATTGAAAAGTGCTATTGATCCTAAAATCAAATGTTTTAAATGGCTCTTGATTCTTGATAGACTCCCCATCAGAAAGGATTTTCCTACGACCCAATACTATAACATTGGTAGACTTCCTGAAACTGGTAGACACATATTCTTTGAGTGTAGTTTTGCTAAATAAATTTGGCTCATGTTTGGTATTTCTTTCCCTAAAGATATTAATATTTTTTTAAATCATTACTGGATATATTGATAGAATTAAAAAGGATACTAATATCTTTTGGGATATTCTTTCTTCTAACATAATATGACAGATGTGGAAATGGAGGAGCGAGGAAACATTTCAAAACAATCCCAAGATTCTTATTGATTCTTTGCAAAGTCTCACACATTTTAAAATCTTCTTGTAGGTGCACATCACTATGATGGTGGAAAATGAAAAGTTTAAGAGAATCCTAAAGATGGGATACTCTACATTCTTCGCCTTTGAGCTTAAGGATGGGCATGCTTGGATGAAATACATGGACAACTTTCAAATATTTGATAGGACTATTAAGCAACTTAACTTGGAAGTTAAGAGAAACAACAAGAACACCTCTGATAACATGATCCTCTTGCTCGACCAGATCAACAAAAAGAAAAAAAAAGTGTGTGGATGGAGGGCACCATGGGATGGACCGCATGGGTTGATGCTTTTGATGACATACTCCACTAGTTGTTTTTCCTTTTTATGATACTTGTTGATGTTGTTTAAATACTTGACTTTCTGATACTCTCGGTATGAGGTCGTGCCTCTAATTTTGTAAGCATTGTTGCTACTGTTTTTTGATCTCCGTATTATTAATATAATAAAAAATTATATTATGTTGTAGACTAATATTTATATGTGTTCTAATAATGATTTAAATATTCTTTTAAATTTATTTTAAATTTTAGTTGAAGTTTTAGAATCATTTGTTATACATATGTTTTTATTATTCAAAGTTAGAATTTTTTTTCAAATGAATTATAGTCATGATATATAAATTTACACCTTTTTCATTTAATATAAAATCTCAACTTTTATATTTTTTTATTAGTTAATTTTTTATTCTTTCTTAATTAAATAATTTAAATATAAGTTATGATTACCTTTCTCAAACCCAACAAAAAATATAGACTTCAAAAATGGGAAACGTAAATGACATATTAGATTTTAATTAATGTCATATTACATTATTTATATTAGAAAATAATATTTAAATATGTTGTAATGATTAATTAAATGGCAATTGTTAGTTTTAAAATAATTTATGTTTTTTTACAAGTTTTAAGAATTATTATTACATATTTAAAAAAAAATTATTTATGAAACTATCCTCTTTATCAAAAATTAAAATTAAACCCCTCCCTTAATCTGTATTTCAAAAGAATGTCATGTTTCATTTTCAAGGTTTGAATTTTGTTTTATGATATTCTAATACATGGCCAAATAATCTGGTTTGACCCATGTTTAATTGAGTAGCGATATGATGCTCAATGTATGCTACATATAAATATACACCACTTGGCTTATACACTCATTAATTGTTTTCCCTCGGTTTTCCTATTCTACGCACCAGCCACCACTTTACCATTTGAATGAATATAGTTGCGGCGTGACTTAGGTTCAATTTCAAATTCAAAGTGGAATAGTTTGAGAAGATAGAATATACATAAATCATAATTTAAATAAAGCATAAATGAATCAACAATAAATTCACTAATCCCACAATTTGTAATATTATCAATTATTTAAACTAGCACTTGCACCAATTAGGTGCAAGGGCGCTCTCTCTCTCTCTAAGTACATAACAAACAACCCTTGATAAAACAATCAATGGCAGCGACAAGAATGTCATTGAGTAGGATGGTGTCATCCTGTGTCTTCCATATCATTCAACCATTTCTCATATTTCTTACCGCATTCTTATATTACTCCCATATCCTTTCCCAAACTTCAATAAATTTTTTTATCTCTTCCTCTACATTAGGGCCCAATTTTTTGGTTGAATTAGGATGGAATTATCATTGTCAAATTTCAGAATTGACATATTCTATGTTTGTTTTCAAATCATGAAAATGGAATAGGGATTTGTTAATTCTCATTTACCCCAAAACCATCATTTTAATGTTCCATCTAAAAAGATTAAATTGGAAAATGAACTCAAATTCCACTTAAATGGGAATTTGGGGTAAATCAAAATTTTAAAAAATTTCATGTCCGGGACCTAATCTCCATGAGATAATGCATGTTGATTTAGTTGAAATTGGATCTATCAGGGAAACATTTGCAATTGTATAATATTTTCATTAAATGCTATCTAACAGTGGGGATTCATATTATTTTTTGGCACCTGGGAAATATAGTGTACAATGTCTGGTCTTTAATTCCATTGTCAATGTTGCAGTTTGTTGAAGAAAGGGGATTTGAAGTTTTAGCTCTAGGGATCAAACGTGGTAGTCTGTATGTAATTCATTACTATTTGCAAGGATATTTGAACTGGCGCATATTTTGGTCCCCTTTACTTAGTCATAGAGGAAGTATATACAAGTTGATAATAATAGGAGGGACTGATGTTTTGCATATTGTTATTCTTGTGTTGTTCGTGAGGCCTTTGTGTGGGAAGACAATGTCACTTCCTTGTTTGTTAACAATAAGCCTCGTGATCTACAATTTCCATTGTAATTTCCTAGAGAATTGTAGTGATTTAATAAACACAGGAGAATTTTTATGGATCATGAGGAGGATTTTTTTTTTGTCGCATTTTGTTTTATGAATTACTCATATCCTTCTCCTGCGATATTATTTTGGAAATTGGTTTGTACATTTATGATCTTTTCTTCATTTCCATCCATTACATAACCAAAACAATACTTTTCTTTGAAAGACTTCACTCCACTGTTTTAGTTTTCTCATAAAAATTGAAAGTCTATAAGTCCATCCTAAAACGTGTCTTTAATTAAAATGCATCTATCACTTTATCCTCTAATTCTTTGCTTCATTTAAACAAAAAAAAAACTTATTCAGGTGGTATTCCAATTCCAGATTTATGGAACCCAATGTAGAAAATGCATCTTCTCAGTCATCATCCAAATGAACCAAATGATTCTATCCATATTCTAAAAACAATTTTTTGGATTTAAAATGTCCTAAATTATCAAATACAAGAATTTGATAATTCCAATTGTTAAGTTTTAGCATAGCTCCAAATGTAATAGCACTCTATGTTGTATGAGTTTTCCAAATGCAACAATTTCTCTTTCATTTATATTGGGAATGAGACTAAGAGAGACATGTCTATTCATTATTATTTATAAGAAAAGACATGCCTCTTCCCATTAATTATAATTTAATCAATCTTATAATGTTTCATCAATCAATTATTAATTAAGAATAATATAATAATTTAATATTAAATATTAAATTTCATATGATTAATAATAATATAACATATATTATATTATTATTATTACTTTTTTTGATCGGTAAAAGGCCGTAGCCAAAATTTTAATAATAATATATATCACGATTTTACAAAACTCCATTCGCTGCGGGCACTGGTAGGAAATAATGGAGAAGAAAACTTCCAAAGTCTAGATCAAAATTACATTAAAATTATGAGGGCATTCCCCCATTTAGCAAAAAACTATGGATCTTATCCATTTATTTTTGAAAATAAATAAATATATCCAATTTTATAGTACATCCATCAATTTCTAATTTTTATATTGCAGTCTTTCTTCTGATCAGTCCTCTTGTTATAAACCAGTGTCCTCTGAATCAGGTCCTTTCCGATCTACATCTGTGCTATCAGTATACTCTGGTGCTTTTTCATACTTGTTCCTGCATGGCCTTTCTTTATACACAAACCTTTTGAGTATATAAGGTTAGTCCATTTTCACAAGTCCATTCCTTCTACCAGTATTGTCTTCTATTACTCCTTTTATTCATAATTTAGAATCATATCTTTATTTATGCATCTCCATTCATTGTTAATACTTCCTTCTAAATAGTATGTATTACTACTTATACCTGTCTCAATGTTATATATATATATATATATATATATATATATATACAATCCATCTATTTCTATACCTGTATATGCTTTCCTATATAACCACTACTTTTATATTGAGACTCTATATCATAAAGGAACTTCCAATAGAAGGTTACTCATTTTTACTCCTTAATTTCTATCTCTAATATTATAAAATTATAGGCTCCATTTTGAAGATTTAAAATCTGTTATTACCCATTACATATTACAAAGTTCCTCCGTCCTTATTTGGAAAATGAATTTTTTTTTTTTTTTTTTTAGAAAAAAGGTATTCCCTGTATATTTATCTATGCCCCTTATTTATATCATATGCTCTGTTCTGCTCACCTTATAGTTCAGAAAAAAAAGGAACGAATAACATAGTTCGTCATTTTGAAACTAGATCTTACTTTAACCTAGATTATAATACTATCTCATGCCTACCTTACAGTTTGAAATCTTTCTTTTGAGACAATATAAAAAAGATCTGTCTGAATGTATCTGGAAATGCATATGACTTTCCATCATATATAAATTCCCCTTATATTGGAAAAAGCAATACTCCATGAAATATATGCCATATTTATCTTGTCTATGCAAAAAATATACTTTGTTTTGCTCATACTTTTAATTCATTTAGAAAAGAAACTTTTAATGCAGTTCATCACTTAAAATTCATAACTTATTCTTCCCAGAAACATAATATTATCACATGACTGCCCTCCAATTTAATCTAAAAACATATCTTTGGGACACTATCATTAAGACCTATCTGAATATATCTAAGAATAAGGATGAAAAAAGAATAAGGATGTATTTGATTATTAACTCAGTATATGTTGTCATTATAATTCTTCTAAGTTTGCTAATTTACTTTTGTCATATCTTTCTACAATTCTATATGTTCCTCTTCTGTAAATTATTATTTTTCCAATATTTGTTTGATCATTCTGATAATATCATTTGAGTCCTATCATCATTGTGAAAAAATTTTAAAGGTTAAATAAATATTTTAATTCTCATCATACTAAATCTTTTTTGAAAAAATGGTCTTGAGTACCCTTTATAATCATCGAATATATTTGTATGATAAAATGCATATTATTCCAATTTGTATACTTAGAGGCATATATAGGTATAACTCTACTTGAAATATTGGTCTATTTTAATTTATCAAACACACACACACACACACACACACACACACACATATATATTCCAATCTTATGTACCTGTTCCATATTACCTTATGATTTCTTCTATTTCCATACTTCTTTCCAATTATCTGTGAATTTAAAAAAAACTATGCTAAATTTTATCAGGGCATAAGATATATCTATACCTCCCATTCCTTGTTTTACTAGCCTTATCTTCCCATTCCTTAATAACTAAGTCAAAAGCTGCCTAATAATAGATTAAATCATCTAAGATTCTTGTCCTTTACAGACCCATGGATATTTAATATTAAAAGGCAAGATATATATATATATATATATATATATATTAGTGCCTATCCATTATGTCTGTTACAACATTGTTTACTTGTTAAGAAAGATATACATAACATATTACTTATATATATTATCTCATAAAATACCTTCCAAAGTCTCTGTACATCTATATACTTAACTATATCCATACTATCTACCCTTTCCTATAAGGTTTAAAGGAAGCATTTTTCTACAGATTTATCAAGTTTCACTTTTAGCAATCAAAAAACTGTCAAAGATTGACCTGGTTCTCTTACTCCTTTTTAAGGATCATTATTTCTTCATCTAAGTCCACTTCACCCATCTGTCCATCTTTAGCTTTAGGAGTTCGACTCATCCAAATTTTCTTGATAAAGAGTGGTGGGTTGTTTTTGATTTGCTCCATATCCAACTTGTCAACCGTCATAGGGATACTAAAACCTTCTGCCCTGAAATACTAAATGAGCCAATTTGGATCTATTTCTTCTTTCACATGTTTCCAAATAACCAAGAAATGGATATTTATTTTAACCTGTTCCCAGTTCTCATCAAAGATATCTATATCTTTGATTATTAGACAGGGTTTGTGTTTGATTCTGCCATCAAATTCCAACTATCCTATTGCTGCATTCATATAGTCTCCTGGATATGGAATCATATGATTGAAATTTATGCTACTAACAACCTTCTCCAATCCTTTCAGTATTTTGCTTAGAAAGACTTTCTTACTAAGTGCTATACTTTCTACCTTTGAATATCCAGCTCTCAACATACATGATATAAACACTCCAACAATGTCCCCATTAGTGCGCATTGTAAAGCTGTAGTCATAATATGTGTCTCTAATAATCCTTTATATTGCCCTTCTAGCCAAATCATCCATGGGTAATAGGATTTTGTTCCATCTTTCTGGCAGGATTTTGCCCAAAAATGCCATATCCCGGGACATCTTGATATGAAAGGTTCTTAAATTGGTAAACATCCTAGTAGATCCTACAGTCCAGAGAGGATTATCTCCCTCTATGTTGTGAAATATTGTTTCCTAAGTAGTGTATATTTTCTCTGTTTCTTCTTCCTTTATACCTTATTGCTTTTAGCTAGTATCTGTCATATTCTTTATCTTTTAATCGTCCATGTGGTTTAAATTTATAATCTATTAATGATTCCACCATCCTGCCATATTTATGGTAACTCACCTTTGTGTATTTCTGTGCTATCATCATTTCATAAGGTTGAAGTACCTATTGTTTTAATCATATCCCTTTTCTTCTAATTATTACTTCATGTTAAGTGGTTCCTTGGTATTCTTTTAATTTTTAAGTCTAATAACTGTTACTTCCTAATGAATACCATATCTTATGCAATCATTTCCTTTTTTGCCTTTTTGAATAGTTATTAGGTTTATTAATTTTCTATCACTGCTCGTGGAGTTATTATC
>MU223335.1:1417828-1428148 GCA_018584345.1 Thuja plicata | reverse complement strand
TACATATATATATATATATATATATATATATATATACAGATTTAATATAATCTTTTGTATATAAGGATATTTAGAGCATATTTCTTGAATTTTATACTTATATTCTGATTTCCTGTATATCTTCACATCATTCATGTCTGTTTTGATATTCTCTATTTTCCTATGAAATTAATGAATCATATCCTCAATTTTTTGTCTTTAAGCATCAGCACCGATATTATCCAGGCAATATTACCTTCTTTTTAATCCTGTAAGTCTGAGAGTTGTCCATATCTTGAATTATCATTTCCTAAGATTAATTATATATTTTCCTGTCTAGTTTATCTTTCCTCAGTTGATATTACAAAAATTTGGTTAAGCCCTCTTATAATACTTACCCTGTTAATTTCTCTTATATTTGTCCTTAAAATATATTACTTAATGGGAATCCTTACAACCATGTATGCTTAAATAGGAATAATGAGATATAGTTCATATAAATTTCCTATTTGAGTACTATTTTTATTGATTCCTTGATATCTTATCACCAGATTGGATCAATCATATCATTGTATTAATCATCTTCATACATTTCATCATAGTGGATTTTCAATCCAACATCATCCTCAATTACAAATTTATCAAACCAACCCAGATCTTGAGTGGTTCTGACAAGCTTATAGGTGAATAAGAAATCCAGATTTCTTGAGATAGTTGGCATTTTTGCCATAAACCTATTTCTGTCTGCAATCATCAATATAGGATAAGATTGAATGTTATTACACTCCCCCCAATATTGATGATAGTCTCTCGGCCTTGGTATTGTAAGAACTACTCTAATGCTTGCCAATACCTTCCCTAAGTTGACCAGATATTGCCTCTTGAAAATTCTTCTGCAAAGTGTCCCAATATCCTTGATGTCTGGGTCTGCATGTAGGGCTTAAGAAATAAACATTGCTGGAATATCTGCGTTAACCCTACAGCAGTTATCATTTTCTATGTATTCTCTACCTAGGATGATATATACCGTTCTTACAATTATGTCATGAGTATCAAGCAGAACCTTCTTAATTCTCCTTAATTTTATCTTGCCGTCGAAGGCTAGCTAAGGATCAGAGCATCGTAATTTGATAGCAGTATCCATTTGCCTCCTTGCTAGCTAGCCTCATCTTGAACATACTATCGATGCACAATATATAGCTGAAGGTTTAAACTTTAGTACATAGGTCGGTTGGCCTTTAGTCTCCCAAATCATTTCATATCTCTTAATTTTTTTGTCTTCCTTATTTAATTTTATTATTCCTAGAAATGCATAGGACTCAAATTGCCAATTTCTTTGTTTGATTTATATTTTTAATATTTAATTCTTCTTCTTAATGAAATTGGTCTTTTGTCTTATTATATTTTATAGCTGCCTTCCTTCCTACTTATTTTATGTTTATCCTTTCATGGATTCTTCATTCCTTCCTTCAGCTCCCCTATTTGCTAAGCAATCAGCAATTTTATTTCCTTCTCTATAGGTATGATTAATAGTATATTTCTTGAATAGGGTTAGTATATTTAGGGCTCTTTTGATTAATCCCTTAAGTTTCCAATTTTGTGTTCCGCCTGTTCTTATACCATTGATGATCAAAGAAGAATCACCTTCAATCTCTATATTTTCTAGATTTAACCTTTTGAAAAGTAATAGGCCTTCTATCAGGGCATTACCTTCAACTTCATTATTGGTTGCAATTCCTAGACATCTAGCTTTGGATGCAATCAAATTTCCTAATTAATCATGAATACAACACCCAAATCCTACTTTACCTAGGTTACCTTTAGATGCCCCATCAAAGTTTAACTTTACCCATCCCTCCGTAGGTGGTATCCATTTACAATTTTGTCTTATAGCCTCTTTATCTATATTACTTTGTCCAAAAAAGGGAGGTATTTTAAGACCATACCATAACCTATGTATTTTCTCATCATAGTGGGAAAAAACCATATCCTTTCGGCCATTCATATTATGGTTATTTACCACTTCTACAATACCTACCTCTATTTTGTTGAGTAATTGATCAAGATCTATCTTTTTATCCTTAAAAATGCTTTTATTCCTTTCCTTCCATAATTCCCATATAATTATGGAAGGAGCAATGACCCAAATCTTATTAAACATACCAGATTCTTTCCATCGGGGCCATGCAGTAAGAATGTTCATTAGATTATTGGGTAATACCATTTTCCATTCCATCTTCTTAGCTAGCCACATCCATCATTTGTAGGCATAATCACAGTTAGTAAAAATGTGGTCAATAGACTCACATTCCTTCTCACAGAAAACACACCTTGAAGGCCCATTATATCCTATTTTTTGAAACCATTCAGCTATTAGGATCCTATGTTGGGCAGTAGCCCAAGTAAACATACAAGCTTTTGGTAAACAAAGCTTACTCCAACATAGGTCAATAGGTAAAGGTGTTGGAGTTTGTTCAACCGGGTTCAAAGAGTTATAACCTGCCTTTGCATTGTATTCCCCATTTTTGGAGTAGGCCCATATAATTCTATCAGGATCCAAAGATGGATTTATACTCCTATTAGAAATAACTTGTTCCACTCTATTTTTAAAGGCTTCTAAAATACTAAGGTTGTCAAATGATTTCCACTTCCACCCTAAAGCTGGGTTATCACCATCTATCTCTATATAATCATTCACATGAGCACCTATAGCTTGTTTCACTGTATTGATTTCTGGATCATTATTGAGGATGTTGCAAAGGGGAGGACAAGCATTCCAAGAGTCTTCCCAAAATAGAGCATCACTTCCATTCCCAATATCCCACATTATGTTTTTAGTAATGATCTCCCTACATTCGAGAATAAAGTTCCAAGTTTTAGAACCTTTAGGAGGAGATTGTTGTCTAAAGATACTTAGCGGATCTCTGCCATCTAAATATTTAAATATTAGTGTTTTAGCCCACTAATATTTAAATTTTTCATACTAATTTGGCCCCAAGAGCAAGGTTTTATTGTTTAATGTTTTTGACATTCAGTCCACCAACCTCTATAGGTTTGCATATTTTGTCCCAAGCTATTAATGCTAGTCTTTTTTATCATTTGGGCCTTGCCAAATTTTTTTTTTTAGTTTCTTATTTATGTCCTTCTCTATTCCTCTTGGTAGACTAAGACACATCATTTGATAGATGGGTATATCTGAAAGCACATATTTTATCATTGTAGTTTTCCCTGCGTTTGTTAACCACTTCCCTTTCCAAGATTCAACTTTCTTGTCAATATTTTCTAAGACCTTATTCCATAAGTTGGTTGATCTATTTCCTTTATCTAAGGGCAATCAAAGGTACTTGCATGGGAATTCTCCTATTTTATATTCTAGAATCCTACTGATCCTTAGTTGATCCTCTCTAGGCATGTTTAGAAAGTATATCTCAGATTTTTCTTTATTAATTTTCTATCCTGAGGCCAAAGAGTACAGATTAAGTACTCATTTGAATGCATCAGCTTCCCTAGCATTAGCTTGACCAAAAAGAAGATTATCATCAACAAATTTCTGATGTGTGCATGCTTCCAAACCTTCTATAATTTTGACACCACATATTAGGTTTTAATTTCTTGCTTTAGTAAGTTTTCTACCTAATGCATCAGCCATAATGACGAAAAGAAAAGGTGATAAAGGATCCCATTGCCTAATTCCTTGTGTTATGTTAAAGAAACCCGTAGGATTACAATTCACCATGATCGACATCTTAGCTCCTGATATGCATTCAAAAACTAGGTTTATCCACTGTTTAGAGAAACCATATGTTTCCAAACATTTACATAAAAATCGCCAATCTACTTTATCTTAAGCCTTCCTAATGTCAAGTTTTATAAGCATACTTGGATTATGGTTGTGTTGGATAGTATGTATCATCTCTTGTGCTAATATTACTCCATCTAATATGGATCTCCCTGGAATAAATCCTGATTGTTCATCCGAAATAATCATAGGTAAAAACATTTTAAGTCTATTTGCTATTGTTTTAGTTAATAATTTATAAATTGTGTTACATAAAGAGATAGGTCTATAATCATCTAGACCTTCCGGATTAATTTTTTTTGGAATTAGTGCTATAAAGGTATTATTAATTTCTGGAAGGATCCTACCTAAATTTTTCATACCTTCTAATGCCCCAACAACCTCATCCCCTATGATATGCCAACATTGTTGAAAGAAGAAGTTGGGGAAACCATCAGGCTCAGGGGATTTGTCAAGATGGAGTTGTTTCAAATCTCTTTCAACTTCTTCTTTGGTGAATTTAGCATTCAGTATTTTGTTGTGCTCCCTTGTAATAACACAAGGAATGTTATTTAAAATTTCAGTTTGGGTTGTTCTGTTCGATCCTTCATAGTTATTCAACATTCCTTCAAAATACCTAACTGTCTCTTCTGCTATGTCTTCAGGATTATCTATAATAATATCATTATCCTTTCTAATTCTAGTTATCTTATTAAAGTTATATTTAGCTTTTGAACTATTATGAAATTTTTTTGTGTTCTTGTCTCCTTCTTTTAACCATACTTCCCTTGATCTCTGTTTCCAATATAACTCTTCTTTAGTTAAAATGTCCTGATACTCCCCTAAGAGTTTCTTTTCTTTATTATATGTTTCCTCATTCATCCTGTCTCTGATAATAACCTCATTAAGTTCTTTAATGTCCTTTTCTAATACCTCCTTCTATTCAAAAATGTTTCCAAACTGTGATTTATTCCATTCTATAGGCTTATGCTTTAGATATTTCAGTTTTGCATTTAGGATGAAGGTTTTAGATCCTTTGAAACTTTTTTCTGACCACCATTCCTTAATTTTGAGTATGCACTCTTCATTTTTAAGCCACATTTTTTCAAATTTAAGTGGATTCTTTTTTGGTTTTAGTTCTTCTATTAGTTCTAACTTAATTTGGAAATGATCAGATCCTGAGTGTGCAACAATGCATGTTTTAATATTAGCTTTCAGATTTGTTAGAAGACCTATAAAAAGAAATCTATCTAGTTTCTCATTGATTAGTTCTGAGTTAATTCATTTATTTGACCAGGTATACAATCCATTATCAAATGGAATATCCATTGCATTAATGGCTCGTATCCATTACTTGAACTCATGCATTATTGGGGTTGAACCTTTGAAACCACCTAATTTCTCTCTAGGATCTAGGATTGAGTTGAAATCCCCTGCCAAAATAATGTTCAAATTTTGGTTAGTTTTGATATAAGTATCAATTTCTTGCCATACTATTTATTTTTCATGAAGGAACTTTGGTCCATAAATATTAATAATGGTGAATTCCACATTAGTATAATAATTCTTAATCTTTGTCGCCATCCATTGGGGCCTGGAAATGATAAAAGTTGGCAAAATGAACCCTGGGTTCCATATAAAGGCTAATCCTCCAGAAGCTCCTACAAAATTCTCCCCCTTAATTTCCCAAATTCCTAGTTTACACCAGAGATTAGTGTATCCTTCCTCTCCTAGCTTATTTTCTTGTATTAAATATAAGTGTGCCTCTAGAGAAGTTAAACTTCTCTTAAGGAGACGTTGTTTGTTAGGGGCATTCAAGCCCCTAACATTCCATGATATTATTTTCATGATTCCTTGGGAAGGAACTTCCCCTTCCCATCATGTATAATATCAGTGATCTTAACTTGTCCCAAAGCCCCTCCAGCCTTCTGTCGCAATTCTTTAAGAGATTTCATTCCCCTCTTTTTAGTCTGTTTTGGAAAGGTTGGGAGCACTTTACCAGTAGAGGAAACAACAAGTCCTAAGTTGCTTACCTCCTTACTTACCTCTTCATAATTTAAGGTTTGGTTTTCTGCTAAGATATTTTCACTCAAAGAATCCATGACTATGAGAATGAGCATATCATTAGCATCATTATTTAGCCCTAAAAATTCATTAATTTCTTCCATTTCATATTCCTCTATATCCTCCCTAAAATCCTCATTGGTTTTAGAATTTTTATTTTCTGTAAGTCTGCCTTCATCTACTTTACCCTCCAACTGGGTGGGGGTATTCTATTTATGCACCGTAGTCAATAAGGTGTCATGTTCATTTAATTTATCCTGAGCTGCTAATTTTTCTTTCTCATCTGAATGGTATGAAACAATATCCTTTGTTAATGTATCTTTATCTACATCTATTATTTTCTCTATCAATTTGAGTTTCCTCCTATAATTATCCTCTAAATCACTAGTTTTTTCATCCGAAGAATTAGAGAAAACCATATTTCTATTAATTAAATTGGAGTTAGTAATGTTATTAAATTTAGGCTCTAAGATTAATTTCTCCGAGTACCTATATGCTTGTATTGGTTGGTTGGTCCCAACATTGTCTTCTTAGATTATGGTTCCCGTATTTTCTGTTAGTTTACCAAACTGTTGTTTCGATATAGTGCTTATTTTATTATCTAAGGTCTCAAGCTAGAGATCTAGTATTGTTGAATTTTGATAATTGATAGCAAACCCTCCTCCATCTAAAAAGAACATTATAGGAGAGCCATTAGTAGATAATGGAAATACAGGATACCTTCATTCATATCTCTTTCTAATGAGATTATCAAAATTATCCTTAAGAAAGGTTTTAAGGTCTGTTGTATTATCTATGAAGGTATTATTGATATCAGTCCTAGGTCTTAACCATATTTTTTGTGAAATTTTGCCATAGTATTTATCTATACTTAGATTATATGTAATTTGGTTGGTTTCAAATATAAAATTCTTGGGGAAGGATAAATTGTCCATTGTTTGAATCAAGATATTAACATTAGAGGAATCTAATAGGTTAAGCTCTAATTCCAACATTATCCCTATTCTATCACCAATTTGGGATAAAACCTTACTATGCATAAGCTCAACAAGCATATTTTTAATTCTAAACCAATAAGGAACAAAAATGTCATCAAACATATCTTTATTAAAATTTGGTTGCCATTTAATAAATTTAATTGCTTGCCCTCGAAAGAAAATATACTTTTCAGATAATAATTTATTTCTAATATCTACATTTCTGAATTCCACATAAAAGCAGTTATCATTTAAAATTGTCATACTTACCTGTTCTCCAAAGGATTCAAGGAGCCAAGATCTGAGATTATTCCCTTAAAGTTTTTAACCATACCATTTCCCGTACAAACCTAAAGCTGCACAGTGAGCCCTAAATCCTTTTGTAAAGTGGTACTCTCCCTTAATGATGACATTTTCCTTATTAGAATTCTCTAAGATTTGGGAGTTTAGGGTTTGATGTTGATTTCGTATGATATTCACACTATTAGGTTTAATTGTATTTCTGCGGTGAGGCAGGGTATAGATATCCCTATCTTCTATATTATTTTTGAGGAGGTTCTCAAAATGGTTAAAGGTGGGGAGTAAAAATTTTCCATTTTGTTGATATAAGTTAGGACTATTCTTCCTATGTTGAAAGCTTCTAAATATTTGTGCGTTCTGCATATAAGCGGGTTTCCATTCATTTTTAGAGGCTGGTAAAGATTGGGGAATAACTTTTGGAGGAACCCTAGAAGAGAAAAGAAATCTACCAGTACTTCCTTTGTTAGAAACTAAATTATGTGTAAACTTCGAGCCCAAAAGATAAGGACAATGCGCATACCTGGTTCTATAAAAAACAAAGAAGTGTTTGTTTAAATCTCTAACCAAAGTAAAATTCCTCCCATAATGGTGCAGGGGACCAAGATAAGGAGGCATAGCGACATGATATTCAGCAGAAGGGCATAGCTCCTCCCTTAAAGTCAAAAGTCATTGGTGATTTACCCATTGTGACTGATTAGAAATGCAGTTGTTTGGCCGCCTAATGTAGAAAGCACCATCATCATGCACAAAATTAGACATCAAAACCCTGTGCCTATTAGGGCTAAAAACCTTCTTTATTGCACATTGTCGTTTCTACTCTGCTTTATAAAGCATTTTCGCTTCATCTTACGGAAGAATTTTTATTATTTATCTTTATATATTATATTATTATTAATCAACATATATTATATGTATTCTAATGATCATACAAATAAAGATAAAAAAAAATTAACAATCCCTCTTAGCTAGGGAGGATGATCAAATAAAATGTGTAGTGGTCTCCCTGTCAACACCTATTACCCTCACCATAGCTACACAAAACATTAACATTCCCTCTTAGCTAAAGAAGATAAAATCCATCAAAATGCAATTAAAAAAAGATCCATTATTTTTAAGAGAGAATATATCACCTCATCATGATATCAATAGATATGGTCTGACCAAGAATATCAAGTGTGATGATATTCACCATAACTCAAAAATTTCCATAGGTAATGTATCCTTAGTGTAGGGTATCATATATTGTGATTAGTTTCAGCCATCACACGATGTCTATCACAATAGAAGGTCAGTGGTCTATTTAAGGAACTAAATCCACCATACAGGAAAACATCTATTGTGATGTGTTTCAGTCATCACACGATGTCTATCACAACAGAATGTCAATGGTCTGTTTAAGGAATTGAATCCACCATGCAGGAAATTATCTATTGATATTTGTTTCAGCCATCACATGATGTTTATCACAATACAAGGTTAATGCATTGTAATATTGTTACCTTTCAATAACTCTTACAAATATAAGTGATAATTATTTGGAAGTCATCACTTCTCCATGATGTACACAGAGGGTAGTCCCAATAAAAATATGGAGTCACATACACGACATCCATCATACCTCGGCGTAGAGGGTGAAAAAAAGGGATTTCACGTCAAACTTATCTCACAAAGAAGAACTCATTGATCAGATATCAGTCTATTGATCATCTAAGACTACTTATGATGAAATATCAGACTCCCTCTGAGTTTGATATCAATCTTCTTGGATCCTCGTCCAAAGTTACCTTTGAAGAGTGAGACTCCCTCTGAAAAAAATTTCTTGTGCTTCTATCTTTAAGGTATGTTAGAGAGAGATTACAAATAGCTTAGAAACTAAACTATTTCATACAGAAATACCAAAGATAGAAGCCTACAAGATTTTACTTGCATATATTATAGCATAAATTTCAAACTCAATAATTCATGTGCATTAATAAAACTTGAAATACTTATCTTAAGTTTCAAATATGTCCTTTTGTAAGGTGATCCCATATAGGAAATATTAAATCTCATCAAAATATGAAGTTGTTTGTGGTGGACACGCTGCAGGAGATGATAATGTTGTTCGTACTAGCCATGTCGACAACCTTCATGTAGAGCAAAAGTCTAGAGTGGATGATCACCATTTTCTCACTTTCCACTAAGGATGGTTCAAATGGATATTTAATATTGGTTATTATTCCCCCCACGATGTACAATTCCCACTCTTATATCATTGAACAATGCACATGTCTTATTGTTAAATGACCTGATTGCTCCAAGAGAGGTGACAGTCTATAATTAATTATTTCTTTCTAGAAAGAGACACACTTCCTTGAATATATTCTTCTTTGTTAATGCTTCACCATGATCATAAAAAAAATGATATATCTCTTTAATGAAAGCCACTTTCAGGAATTTCACATAGACCTGTACACAGTCCATCATAACTTTTGAACCCCACACTTTCTCTTCAATCTCTCCAGTGAGCTTCTTCCAAATTTGTTTTTCACGAACATATCCGAAATTCAAAAAAAATCTAACTCTGGATTTGTGAGATATTGTTCCTATACCAAGACTATATATTTTGAGACAGTCACACATTCACCATCAACAAACTACTCTCTTACATTTGCAGTCTAACTCTGATACCATGTTAAGTTTAGGATAGATGCAAACGTAATAACACTCTATGTTGTATGTGCTTTCCAAATGCAACAATCTCTCTTTCATTTATATTGGGAGTAAGAATAAGAGAGATATGTCCCTTCATGGGACATGTCTATTCATTATTATTTATAAGAACGGACACGTCTCTTCCCATTAATTATAATTTAATCATTCTTATAATGTTTCATCAATAAATTATTAATTAAGAATAATATATTAATTTAATATTAAATATTAAATTTCATATGATTAATAATAATATAACATATATATTATATTATTATTAATTAACATATATTATATGTATGCTAATGATCATACAACTGAAGCTACAAACATTACCACCAAGATTATTTAATTCCACCAAACAAATAGACCCTAAAGGGTTGCCATAAAATTTGAGTAATAGGAAGATGCTTCTATTTTTTCACCTTATAGACATTTAATTTTATCGTGCTTTAATTCTACTACAATCAAATATTTTCCTTGATGCATTTTTTTGCCTATAGATTGACTAATATATATATATATATA
>MU223335.1:1402371-1417778 GCA_018584345.1 Thuja plicata | reverse complement strand
TATATATATATATATATAAAATTGGTTTGAAATTATATTTATAAAATATCTATTAATAAATTTGACTTAAAAAATTTACATTTGAATTATAATATGATATTGTTAAAGAGTATCCTTAATAATGATGATATTTGATTTTTTTAACAATATTTTTTGAAATCTCAACTTGAAAAAAAATAAAAAAAATTTAAATATAAATAAATAAACAAATAGTAAGAATAAAACATTATTATTATAATATATTTTTTTGGATTTATATTCATTCTTTCATTGAGAAACAAATAATTTTCCTTACCCCTACTTTTCTATTGTGCAATGTCTTTGACTAATAATTGTGGAATTAAGGAAAAATATATTCTCGGAAGCCATCCATCCATGCACGTGCCAAAGCAGACTATTTATACTGTAATGTGTCACTGAAAGTCAATGCCACATGTTCTCTATCCTTATTGTACTTGTCGTAGGCAATATACTATTGCATTCGGTTGTGCACGAATAGTGAATTAGTTTTATACCAATGAACCAATCATAAATCAATATTTTTTTCTTGTTCAAATATTTATAAAATTTAAATATTTATTTACGAATTAAATATATTCTAGAAATTACTTATTTCATTTATTTCAATTGATTTGGTCTTAAAGAATTCAAATAAATTATTAGATTTCAAATTTTATGCTACATTACTAATTTGGTAATTTTTTAAATTTTTTTTTAAACTATGTTAAATGTGAAATTTTTTAATAACATCCAATATGTTGATTAGATAGATATAATTAAATTAAGATTATATAGATAACATAATTTAAATTTGTAGATATTTAAATTAATGACAACATAAATTTTAAAACATAAAAATAATAAAATAATTTTAGAAGCACCAATTTTGCACTAATTTTATAAAAAAGTTTGTAGAAATAAAATACTTATAATAATTAAATTATTTACTTAAAATTCTTTTATAATTTCAATTTATTTTTAAATATATATTAATTATATATTTAAAAGGAAGTTCAATGGTTCTCATTGAGCCCACCAGAATTGTGAAGACCAACGAACTATTCTCAAAAAAATAAAATACCACAATATTTAAAACATTTTGAATATTTGTATTATATATTTATTATTTAATTTACTTATATATTAATTATATATTTAAAATTAAATACCAAAATATTTTTAATATTTTTAATATCTATATTATATATTTATTATTTAATTTACTCGCATTAAATAATTTATATTATTTAAACACCTTTCATTATATATTTTTTACTCAACGTGGACATTATGGAGTGGATTGTTAGCTGGAGACAGTTAATCAAAACATTTCAATTTCCATTCCACACTATGTTTAATCCCCTTTTCGATTCTAGTCCAAATCTATTTCCATTTTAAGAAAATATCATAATATAATCATTAATATTCTTCATTATATTTGATAAAAGAATTTAATGGTTTTAACATCTTTTCAATTGCCTGTATCTAATTTTCCATCAACATTCATTTCAATTAAATCCAAACTATTAAGAATTGATAAAAGAATCTAATGGTTTTAACATCTTTTTCGCATTGATTGCATTTACTAAAATCCATACATATTATTATATTATAAATTGGTCTACCTTCTGCATTATATCAACTTTAATTAGTTGAAAATTAATCACTAAAATTTTATGATGAAAGCTATTAAGGAAACAATTTTCATAAGGCATAATGTGTCCTTTTTAAGAATGTAAAGGCTTCAAATAGTTGAGATAAATTATATAAAATAAATAGAAATAAAATATTTTAAAAAGAGGAAAAAAATTGGTAGAGCCATGTGACATTTTTGCTAAAAATCTATTAATTAAAATATATATAATATTTATAATAAAATTAAAATTAAATTTACATATATAATTATAACTATTTACCCCAAGTGCAAGCCACTACGTGGCAGTTGTTTTGATCTTGCAATTATTGTAGCTAATGGAAAATTTGAGTAATAATCTATATTTCCGGGTTGTGTTGTGGATATAGGTACTTCAGGATTTGAAATGTGTTTTTTGTGCGGTACCATTATAAGTTTTTGCATCTGGGTTTTCCATGGAAGATGAAGAAATAGGTGATCTTTTTATACCATGTAGAATATGCTGTCATAAATGTTTCAAAATTCATGGTAAAAACCATTTTCAACTATCAAAAACTTGTACATAAATGTTACCTATTAACTGCGGTTTCATGCCAAATTTCGCTTAACTACAAAGATTTCGACAAATTTAACTGCAGATAATTTTCGGCAAAGCGATTAATTTAGTACCAGAAACAAATGAACTAACCAAAGGATACACTCCACATAATTGAGGGTAAAGCTGTAGAATTCATTTCTAAGAAAATGAATTTTAATCGACTCGTCTTACAATTTCAAACAGTTAAAACAACATGGAAAATCTAATAGATGGAAAAGCCAAAATAATTACTCCAAACGAAACTATTGTTTTTTATGGCTCTACAAATAGTGAATCGACTGCTTGAGAAATAAGAATCCACCGATATTAATTCTTACACATTGAGAAGAGAATTCAGAGACTGAGAGAAGACTTTCCTGATAGAGAAGCGAAATATGAGAAAAAAGATGTTGCTTCTCATCGTGTCTTGGAGACTATGCGAAAGACTGGTAAATTTTGTAATCCATTTTTTGATTGCATATACATTGTTTTACTCCATGTTTTGCTTTCATATAAATTGTTAAAAAATTCGTATAAACATATTCTGTAATGTGTTTATTGTAGAGTATCCCCCATGCATTGCGATACAATTTATAAATCAGAGTGGAGCATATAGTGTTTCAAGGCCCAAGTGGGCATGAGTGGAATGTACAAATATTGGGTATGGACAATAATCTTGAATTCCGACATGGGTGGGAAACATTTTTCAATTATCATGGGCTACAATTCAGAGATTCTGTGTTGTTCAAGTATATGTCAAAGCTGTGTTTTGAGGTTTAGATATTTGATTAAAATGGATGTGTGAAAGATATGAATGCTCTACAATTTGAGAAAATTGACAATAATTTAGATGATTTATGTTGTTCTGGTTGAGTCCGTAGACGACGAGTGCAAGATATACGCAGGATGTTATATAGAGAAGTACTCCAACGACTTATAGTTTGAAACAAACCGGGAGGCGCTCTTAAAAAATCTTTTAGAAAAGAAGCTAACGCTGGCTTCGACACTTCTGGTGATGGGAATGAGCTATCAGGCTGCCTCCAGTGTAGAGTGCGGAGGCGGTGAAGGTGGTCCAATTTAAAATTGATAAACTAAATACCACGACTACACAGATCTGCTGCTGTAAGTAATAACAGAGTAAACACCATTCTTTATTTTCTAATTGATTGCTGAAATGTATTACATAGCCTCTTTATATAGAGGGTTTATTTGAAAGTGAGATAACAATGAATTGAATGCAAACTGATTCAATTCTTCCAACTGTACGGTAATGGAGAGAGTCTCCATAACTTCTTCCTAAAGAGATGGAAGACTTCCATGACTGCTGTCATATGGATGAAGGAGGAACAAGTCATTGAACTGCTTGCTAAGACTTAGGAAATGTGCTGATTTGCACTTGGTCAAAGATGTGGAAGATAAGATTGTCATTATGGATGACTCAACCATTGGGAGATATTATCTCTCATTTGGTTGTTGATTTATTCTAACACTCTCCCTTAATGAACAACCGAATTATGATGCACTCCTAACATATCTCTGCATATTACAAATTTTATTTTTCCCAATGGCTTAGAGAATACATCAGCCATATTCTCATTTGTGTTACTATATTGCAGTTTTATTTCTTGAGATTCAATCTTTTGTCTTACAAAATGATGTTGAGTTTCAATGTGCTTTGATCTTGCATGATAAACTGGATTATATGCCAACTTGATTGTACTTTTCTTGTCACACTTGATTGTAGTAGGTCCTTCTTGCTTTTGTCCCATATCTTCAAGAATCCTCCTTAGCCAAATAGCTTCATAGGAAGAACTACATAATGCTTTGTACTCTACTTTAGTGCATCACAAAGAAACTGTAGATTGCTTCTTGCTGCTCCAAGAAACAACACCGGATCCAATGCTAAACACATAGCCAGTTGTTGATTTGCAATCATCTGGATCACCTGCCCAATCAGAATCTGAATAACCTATCAACTCAACATTCAAATGGTTAGTATATACTATACCAAAATCTATGGTACCCTGTAGATATCATAGAACTCTCTTTTCTACTTGCCAATGGGACTTAAGAGGTTTAGCCATGAATTGACTAAGAATGCTGACTGAATATGCAATATCTGGCCTGGTGGTGGTCAAGTAGTTCAAATTTCCTACCATCTATCTATACAAAGTCCCATTGATTTCTATAGCATCAGTCTCACTAGAAAGCTTAACATTTTGCTCCAATGGCGTAGATACTGCCTTACAATCTTTCATATTAAACCTTTGAAGAACTATCTTTGCATACTTACTTTGACTAATCAATGTCTTACCATCATGCCTCCATACTTCAATTCCCAAAAAATAATGCACTTTTACAAGGTCTTTCATTTCAAATGCTTGAGATAATTCTATTTTGATTTCATCAATCAATTTTATAGCACTTCCTGTTATGATTAAATCATCCACATATAATGAAATCAAAACAATATTTCCACATTCATCTTTCTTTATGTATAAATTTGGATCATTCATACTCTTAATATATCATTGCTCAAAGAAGAATTTATCAATATTCTTATACCATGACCTTGGTGCCTGTTTGAGACCATACAATGCTTTATTTAACCTGCATACCAAATGTTCTTTTCCCTTTTTAATAAACCCTTCACGCTGAACAAGATAGATTTCTTCTTTTAAATCACCATTTAAAAATGCAGACTTAACATCCATTTTATGTAACTCCCAATTGAACTTAGTAGAAAGTGCAATCATGACCCTAATAGTATTCATTTTAGCAACAGGTGCAAAAGTATCTTCATAGTCTATTCCTTCTTTTTGTGAATATCCTTTTGCAACTAATCTAGCTTTGTATTTATCAATAGTACCATCAACTTTAAACTTAGTTTTAAACAACCATATAGAGCCTATAGGAACTTTATTTACAGGTAATTTAGTTAGTTCCCAAGTACCATTATCCATAATCGAATCATATTCGTCTTTCATTGCATTCATCCATTCATTATGATACTTAGCTTCTTCATAATTATATGGTTCGTCTATACTCATTACTTGAGCCATGAGAGCATAGTCATTATACCTAATTGGTGCTTTGATCTCTCTTGTTGGCCTTGTTAATGTTTCATTTTTGGATGGAGTGATTTCACCTTGCCTTGTTTCATGCCCACTTTGATCATGAGTTTGTTGGTCTGCAATATCTGAACTTTCTTCATTATCTTCTTCAATGATATTCCACAAAGTATTGTTATCCTGCGTGCCTTCCTCATGAACATTATCTCCAAATTCATGAAATATTACATCTCTACTAACAAACACTCTATGAGTAGTAGGATTATACATTTTGTAAGCCTTATGATCTACACAATAACCAATGAATATGCATTTGATTGACTTAGCATCAATTTTTCTCCAATTCTCCTTTGGAACATGAAAAAATGCCTTACTTCCAAAAATTCTCAAATGACAAACAATAGGTTTAGTACCTATGAAAGTCTCATAAGGAGTTTTCTTTTCTAGATAATTTGTTGATCTACGATTCAACAAATATATAGCTATATTAACTACTTCAGCCCACAAATTATTAGAGAGATTCTTTTCTTTGAGCATACTCCTAGCACACTCAACTATTGATCTCTTTTTCCTTTTACCCACACCATTCTATTATGGACTATGAGGAACTATATATTGCTTGATAATACCATTATCTCTACAATAGTTGACAAAAATATCTGAAGTATACTCCCCACCTTGATCTGACCTAAGAGTTTTAATATTGTGAGTAGTGTGTTTTTCCACCATAACTTTAAATTCTTTGAAACAATTGAACACTTAACTTTTATTGCTTAAGAAATAGACCCAAGTATATCTACTATCATCAATAAATGTAAGAAAATAAGAAGCTCCTCCAAGTGACTTAGTTTGCATAGGACAACACACATCTGTATGTATTAATTCAAGCATGCTTCTTTTCTTTTGATTTGAATTCATTGGGAATTAATTTCTATGTTGTTTACCTAATGCACAACCATCACAACTAATGTATTCATTCTTTAAAATTGGAAGACCTTGCACCATACCTTTTCTTTGTAGAGAAATAAGATCTTGAATATTTAGATGACCATACCTTTTGTGCCATAATTCTTTAGCTAATACACATGTAGAAGCCATTGCTTGATGACTCTCTACTTTAACATCAACTTTATACAAACCTCCAACTCTGATTCCTTCATCAATTACATTATAATGATCTTTCACATCCCTTACTTGGCCACCTATTTTCAAGAATTCAACCTTTAAACCTTGATTAGTAATAGCTGAAACTGATATTAGATTCTTTTTAATTCCTGGCACATACATAACATTTTCAAGTTGCTTTACAATTCCATTAGGCAATTGTACACATATATCGCCATATCCATTAACATCATGAGACCTATTATCTCCTAAATAGATCTTATTACCATTATTTTTCTCACGAAAGGTTTAAACCAATTTCTATGAAATGACATATGGATTGATGCCCCTGAATCTATGAACTAGTTATTACAATCATCTATATCAGCTGATAAAGCAGGCTCTTAAATAAACAACTTTAAATCATGTATTTTATTACTTTTCTCATCCTCAACATTCACAAAATTACCTTCATATTTGTTATTATTGGACTCATTATACTTCTTTCTCCTACATTCATAAGCATAGTGTCCAAAATTTCCACAATAATTACAATTTCCATTTTTCCTTATATTTGATTTAAATGATGACCCTTCTTGATACCTTCTTTGATCCTTATACCTTTGGTTGTCAAATTTGCTTCTTCCTTTATTCTCTGACCATTGCTTTCCTATGTATGGCTTCTTGTCTTTTTGCCATCAAAGCTGAATCTGCAATTTGAAATCTGCTATCCATATGCTTCTTCCTTTCTTCTTCTTGTAGAAGGATACCTGCCAAATTCTTAAAAGAAGGTGCATTTTCTCTTGCAGCCAAACTGGTAATGAACACTTAATAATCATTCACCATCTATTCAAAGTAATAGTAACTAAATCACTACTTGAAACTGATTCTCCAATGTCAGCTAATTTATCTCTAAAATCCCCGATTCTAGATAAATAATCACTAATACTTTCATTTTCTTCCATTTTAGTTGAAAGTAATTTGATTTTTAGAAATAAAATTCCATGAGTATTTTTCATCTCATACAAACCTTTCAAGGCATCCCAAGTGCCAGTAGATGTAGTGATATCCCTTATATGAAGGATGATGGAGTCTTTTACAAACATTCGTAAGAGAGTTTTGGCTTTACTTTCTCTTTTCTCCCAATCTTGAACAAGATTTTTAGGTGTAATAGGCTGGGCCTCAGAACCTTTTACAATAGTCCAAACATTGTACCCTTCCATCAGGGTCTGCATCTTAAATTTCCAATTAACATAATTGGAACCATCTAAATTATTTGACTCAGTTAGATAAGAATCAGATAAAATTGCCATTTTGAAAAGACTGGAAAAAATAAAGGAATCTTTACCAGTCCCTTAACCAAAAACAACCAAGTGTGACAACTTCTTTCCACTTCTAGATTTGCTGGATCAGATCTCTTTACAAAACTTCTTTCAAAAAACACTAGCAGCAACAGCTACACCAAGTAGGAGACAACACACCAGCATCCATGAGAATTTATCAGCTACTCCAATACAGAATTCCAATCTTTGACTAATGCTGCAATACAGACACACAATAATCATGTGTCTTTGATACCAAATTGAAAATTGATAAACTAAATAACACAACTACACAGATCTTCTACTATAAGTAATAATAGAGAAAACACCATTCTTTATTTTCTAATTGATTTCTGAAATGTATTACATAGCCTCTTTATATAGAGGGTTTATTTGAAAGTGAGATAACAATGAATTGAATGCAAACTGATTCAATTCTTCCAAGTGTATGGTAATAGAGAGAGTCTCCATAACTTATTCCTAAAGAGATGGAAGACTTCCATGACTACTGCCATATGGATGAAAGAGGAACAAGTCATTGAACTGCTTGCTAAGACTTAGGAAATGTGCTGATTTGCACTTGGTCAAAGATGTGGAAAATAAGATTGTCATTATGGATGACTCAACCATTGAGAGATATTATCTCTCATTCGGTTGTTGATTTATTATAACAGGTCCACTGCAGAAGCATGCTTTCTTGGCTTTGGGTATCAGTGGCCATGGTTTGCTGAGCCCCAATTAGTCCCAGAAAGTGAAATGATGTTTTTCCGGAACAAAGGGCCACAAGAAATAGCCTAATTGACTAAATATTTAACTCTTATTGACCTATTTATTTTCTAAACTCTTCAATCATAACTATTGATTATCTTCTTTATTAGCCGATAATCTTCTCTTGCGGAGAAACCCTTGATTGGAAAAGTGTCTCACACAACCGATTAAAGTGTCACATGCAACTAGAAAAGCCTTCTTCTTGAATTGATTTCCCCATTAGTAAAATGTTGCCGTTACAAATAGAAGCTAAAAATAAAATGTGTAGTGCATGCTCCCATCGACATCACATTGACATCTGTTACATGTTGGTAGAGCTTTTGCATGGAATGTCTCTTCCGCTGCCTCACATGCCCACATTCATTGTGCTAGCCCTGGAATTAATGTGTGTGCGAGTTAGATGCACCCATTTGATACTCTCTTGCCCCTGAATTTGCATTAACAAGGTAATAAGTAATCTATCATGGAAAATGTGGACAATTTGAAGTAGGTGCGTATAGAGTTCTAGAGGTGAAGAGAAGAAAGGGTTGTGATCAAAATCCATGTTTAGGCTGATATCAGGATGCCACTATCTGGTCATGAACTCTCATTTTGGTAATAAATTTACTCTATCCTGCAAATTATCCACCAACCAACAACAAAGTTGAGATCTTTCCATAGCATTATTGGGAGCATAAAAATTAACTATATCAAAGGAATGATTATTGAAGGAAAAAAAATCTAAGTGACTCACTGCATTGGATAAGAACCATGCACAATAATAGTAGATTGAAGGTGAGGTGACATAATAGTAATGACATCGCCTTTACCAGCTTCATTAAGAGAAGAAAACACAATACCATCCGTCCATATGACACGACAGGGAGAAGTAAGAAAAAATATAGAAATTTTAACTTCCTGCATATAGAAAACATCCACACTGCAAAGTGTGCATGGGTATCCTGAACATAGTACTTTCTAAAAAGCTTGATTAGACCTCGCAGATTTTAGGATAAAAAAATTCATGAAAACTCTTGCATGTCTTCCTCATCCTCAAGAGAGGAGAAATTATTTTTCAAGAAGGTTGGAGTGGAACCAAAGCTGGTGGGTAAATCTCTAGAGGAGACATACCACTTCTTTTCATCTAGGTCTTTCGCACGACCAACAGGGCTGTGAGACCGATGCAATGCCTGTGAAGAAACAATTGAAGACACAGCTTGCAGAGTGTGCACCACCTCTAGGGTGGTAGACCACAAAGCTAGAGATTTCCCCTATGAGTAGGGTTTGACATTAGTGGAACTATCGGCGGCCCTTTGGCAGCGGGTATTTTCTCTCTAGCAGGAAGAGCCGACGGAGGAACAAAAGTGGAAGCGGGGGATGACTGCTTGGGATCTAAAGAGGTCTTTCCGTTTCGCACAACCGTAGTCCATTCTTCCTTCTTCCCATCCTCTAAATTTTTAGTAGGCATTTCCTTTGGCCATGGTTTGACCTGAGGAACAGCCAAAGGGCGATCCTTAATCTTATGCTCCACCGAATGACACCTATAACAAGTGTTCATTAGGATCAAATAAATCACCTTCAGAGAAAAGGTGTCGGTACTGACATGTATCTCAATAGAGCCTTTAAGGTCCTTGGAAAGGTCGACATCAATACATACACGCTTTTAAGGATGAGCATTGAAAAATTTATCATGCTCCATGATAATGAATTTTCCAAGAGTTTTGGTAATAGACTCAATAAATGGCCAACATGGTAAAGGGAGACCAAGAAACTCAACCCCAAGAGGAACCCTAATTTTGTTGTCATCAGAGACAGTAAAATCATGAGACCACCTCTAAAACACAACCAAAGAGGACCGAACCGTCCAAGTGCCATGTCTGAAAACTGCCTCCGCTTGGGAAGGGTTAGCAAAATGAAATAGGAAAAAACCTTTAGTAAGGTTTTGAACACCTTCAAGGCAAACTCCATGAGGAGTCCAGCTCTTGTTGATGCACTCTTTGAGTATACTTTCAGGTGGAGTGCGACCCACAAAATACCCTTTCAAGGTATGTTTCTTTATCCAATCACAATCATCATCAAATTCTTGCATGTTAAGCACAATATCAGGGTTACCTCACAGAAGACCCTCTGGCTGACCTTGTGTGGTCGTTTGTTCAAAGGAGGCACCATGAATTTCTGAAGCATCAACTCAAGCACTAGCATCAATTGGTGGGCCGAAGTTGGCTGGAGCCATTATAAACTAACTCTAATGAGAACTCCCATAGTAAATGCGGTATGACAAGTGGGAAACTCAGGACAAAAGCTCAAACAAAGAGTTGTATGCATGAAACCTTAGTAGAGCCTTCGAGCCTCCATGGGGAATGTTTTGAAAATTGGAGGATCTCCAGTTACACTCCCACTCTTAAATGTGAGAGTTCTAATTTTTAACAATATTTTTTGAAATCTTGACTTTAAATAAATAAATAAATATAAATAAAAATAAATAAATAAATAAATAAATAAATAGTAAGATTAAAATATTATTGCTATTAATTTTTTTTTGTTTTTATAGTCATTCTTTCATTGAGAAAAAAATAATTTTCCTTACCCCTACTTTGCTATTGTGCAATGCATTTGACTAATAATTATGGAATTAAGAAAAAATATATTCTTGGAAGGCATGTATACACGTGCAAGAGCAAAGTATTTTTATCGTAACGTGTCACTTAGAGCCAATGCCACATGTTCCCTATCCTTATTTTGATCTTGCAATTATTATAGCTGATGGAAACTTTGAGTAATAATCTATATTCGTAGGCTGTGTTGTGGAAATAGGTACTTCAGGATTTGAAATGTGGCTTTTTTTTTATTTATGAATAGTGCCTTTTATATTAAAAATATTAAAGTTACATATCCACAAAAAAGGGGCCGGGGGACATAGAAATTACCCCGCAGATTTCACACGGCAGAGCCAAAAATGAAAACTATTCATCAAAAAAATATAAAGCCATTAGGCAGCAAGAGCAGTAGCAGAAGGTGGAGGATCTTTATCATCCAATCCCCATAGCTTAGTGGGATTGATAGGAGGGTCGGGAAGCGACCAACCATCATCCTCTTTTTCTTTTTCTTTTTCATCCGCCCTGGGCGGGGAGATTGCAAGAGCCAGGCGAGGATACTTGGAAGAGGTGGCAGGAGGCCAATCCAAACCATGGCGAGCACCAGGAGCATCAGGAGGGACAGACTATGCCAGAGCCGGCGCCCACCCAGAATGCCGAGGAGGCGAAGAATCTGAGTGGGGCCACCATCCCCTTAGAGAGTGGTGACGAGGAGCTTGGGACCGCGGAGTGTGCGAGTGGCGTGCCAAAGAACTGCGCCCATGGTGGCGGCCTCTGGGTGGCGTACCCTCAGCAGAAAGGGCATCCGGAGGAACCTGAGCGATAGTGCAGGGAGCATTGCCCCAAGGATTGAGCAGCTCCTGCAGGTGAGCCACTTCCAGAGCCACTTTTTTGGCTTGAACTTGAATCTGCATCATAACATTATTACATATACAAGCTTTGTTAAACAAAACAACATTCGTATCAAGAGAGTTGTGAGAGAAAATAACAACATTTCTTTCTTTCCAAATATTAAACAAAATCTCCATCCTGAAAGTATGCCAAATCTGGGTAAACTTGGAGGGGAGTCTAGGAGAATCTCCTAAGACAATCATATGCCAAGAAAAAGGCTCAGGCCGAAAGGCTTAAAAAAATCGTGAATCCACTGCCAATACTGTTGAGCTCTCCTGCAGAACCAGAAGATGTGCAAAAAGGTCTCTGGGTGACCGCAAAAAAGACATCGAGGGTCATGAACCCCCAGATGTTTGAGCCTAGGGCCGATTGGGAGACCTTGAAACAAAAGACACCAAGCAAAAAGAGCCATCTTGGGCTCTGTAATGGCGGTCCAGATGGTGTGAAAGTGAGAGCTCCGGTGGGAAGTGGTCGAATGAAGATGCCATCTGTGGTTAAGGATATCTACCATCGGAAGATGCAGGGATAACCACCTATAACCAAGCCTTGGCTTGTAATTTCTGAAAGGCGTGGCAGGATACCATTTCCAGTCCTTCCACCAAAGCCTAGTAGCCTAAATGCCAATCTTATGAAGCAGATTGGTAGGAATAGCCGAGATCAAAAGATCAAAAGTCTGGCGATCAGATGAGCCAGCCGAAATTGAACCTGCATATCCTCCCAATATCGGAGCCCCATAGAGACTCTGGAAAAAAGATCTTTGGGAGTCTGAATTTCGCATTTGAAAAAATGCAGAGCACAAGCCCCTTGAGTTTTGGCCAAGGGTATACCCTGTATGGAAAATAGAGGAGACCACCAGAGGCTTCACTGATTAAAGGAGAGCCCATTGCGGAAAGCATCCCCATCCCATCGAAGCCAAGGCTTAATAGCTTCCCAAGCTTTCCAAATGCTCTTGATGACGGAGGTACCCTGGATTTGAACAGGTTCTCTCATAATGAGAAAAGTTTGGAGGCCAATGCCTTTCCAATCTCTCTGGTGAACCGGAAATCCAGCGGAGATGCAATGTCTGACAATAATTTTTCATGCCTCATCACCAATGAGAGCTCGGATAATCCACTGCGCACAAAGAGAAAGCCCTTGTTTCTAGGTGGAAAGAAGGCCCAGGCCTCCAGAATCACGAGGAAGGCAACAATACTCCCAGGCAACCCGATGAAACCCATGGCCATCAACACCAGAGGTCCAAAGAAATTCTCTAAGAAGACACTCAAGCTTGAGATAAGAGGCCTTAGAGGGAGCCCAACAAGAGGAATAATACACATGGGTAGCAGCCAACACTTTGGAACAAATCTGGAATTTCCCCGCAAGAGAAAGCGGCTTGCAAATCCAATACTGCAATTTTTTCTTAATTTTAGCAAGCACAACATTCCATAATTCCACAGAGGAGCCATGAAAGGCAAAAGGAATGCCCAGGAAGAAAAAAAATTCTCCATGTCGAACCCATTTCCAGCCGAAACTAGCAAGCCAAGGCAGGGCTGGAAGAAAAGACTATCTGAAACAAAGAGTTTTACCCCATTGAATGGCTGATCCAGAGGCTTGACAAAAGGTGTCCAGGCATTGTAAGGCATTGGAAATGTTCTCCTCATCCTCAATAAGAGTGAGAAAAGAGTCATCAGAAAAATGGCCATTAACCAATTGGGAAGAAGAATCAGGAAGGGAAATGCCCCGAACCAAGCCAGCAGAGACAGAGTTGGCAAGCAAATACCCAAAGCCTTCAGCAGAAAGCACATATAAAGCAGGAGTCAATGGACAACCTTGCTAGATGGATCTAAAAAGCCCAAAAGTATCAGATTGGGCCCCATTGATGGTAATGCAAGCAGAAGCATCTCCAAATAGTATTTCCACAGATTGCAAGAAGTGAGGGCCAAACCCTAGAGCTTGAAGCATAGCGAGAATGAAGGGCCATTCAATGCGGTCATAGGCTTTAGAGAAGTCAATTTTGAGGAACATAGTAGCCTATTTAGATTGACGAGCCCACTCCATCCCTTCCCAAATAGAAATGATGTTATCAAGAATATACTTGGACTTGATAAAGCCAGTTTTCTCAGGACGAACAATAAGGGGAAGGAGATGTCTGATCTTGTAGGAGACATTCAACAAAGTGATGAGCCTCCAATTGTAGATATCCTTTGGATCACTAGTCTTAGGTATTAATTTTATATTCCCTTTGTTGATTATGTTACCCAAACTTTTTTTATGAAAAGCTTCGAGGTAAACTTTGTGCAAGTCAGGACCCACAGCATCCCAAAGGTGTTTGTAGAATTCACAGGGGAAGCCATCACATCCTAGAGATTTATCATTGGCCATAGAGAAGGCCGCCTCTTTGAGGTCTGAGATGGTAAGAATTTTCTCACAGAAGGAACGCTGCTCAACCGCTAGGCGGTTTGGAGTAACAACAATACAAGCCTTGAGAGCTTCATCCCGAGCAGCCGAATTGCCCTAAGAAGCAAAGACTTGCTCATAGTGCTGGACAAAGGCCTGAAGAATGGCCAGAAGTTTAGTAAGGGTTTCATATCCTTGCTTAATCTTTTGAATACCAACATTAGTATGACGAGCTTTGAGAGCCTGAAAAAACTCCTTGGAGGCTTTGTCGCCCACCTCCAACCAATGGAGGCGGGCTTTGATTTGAGCACCATGAGCAGCATAGGCATCAACAATTTGTTTCTCATGGCGAAGCTGGGCTAGCTTAAGCCAGAGATCAGTATCGAAAGGATTTAACATAAGTGCTTCAGCAGCGTTACACAGAGCCTTAGTATTAGCTTCATAAGCACGCTTTCTAAAATAGGCTAGCTGATGACCATAAATGCGAAGAAACCTCGCAGTGTGGGCAATGGCGTCATTCCACCACTGAATCCAACCAGTATCACTATGGGGCCGAGGAGATAAATTCCAAACTTGAAGAATGTGGGCTATAGTGGAATTGTGCGTCAGCACAGACGTGTTGAGAAAAAATTGCGTCTCAGTAGCTCTCCTGGCGCAGGATTACCAAGTAATGGAAAAGTAAATGGGGAAGTGATCTGACAAGGTAACATCTGTCAAAGGAATGACAGGTAGGCCTCGATCTTCAGAAAAGGAGAAAAAAGATTGAGCCGTTATTATAGCATGATCCAGCCTCTTAAAAATGCGGTCAGAGCCAGCTCTAAAATTGGACCAAGTATGCCAGACCCCACCCTGTTGGCGGCAGTTAGCATTGGGATTAAAAAGGCCCAATTTATTGTGCATGTGATACTAGGCTTCTCTCTCCCCAGCTATCCAGTGAAAAGGTAAAGTTCCTTCTTTTTTCAGAGGCCAACTCAACCATGTTAAAGTCCCCACACATAACCCAAGTAGCTGGAGGCAAGTTGTCTGCCAGCCAGACCCATAATTGAGATCTTTCGACAGCATCATTGGGGGTGTAAACATTAATTACACCAA
>MU223335.1:1360619-1402321 GCA_018584345.1 Thuja plicata | reverse complement strand
TTAAAGTCCCCACACATAACCCAAGTAGCTGGAGGCAAGTTGTCTGCCAGCCAGACCCATAATTGAGATCTTTCGACAGCATCATTGGGGGTGTAAACATTAATTACACCAAAAGAATGATTATGCAAAGATAGAAAAATCTAGGTTGCACGTTGCATCAGGTCAGATCCATGTGCAATAACACAAGAATGAAGGCGAGGTGACAGAATAGTAATGACACCGCCTTTGCCAGCTTTGTGCTGAGAAGAGAAGACAATGTCGTCTGGCCATATGACATGACAGGCAAAGTTAAGCAAAAACCCAGAAATTTTAACTTCCTGTAAACAAAGGACGTCTAGATTCTGAAGTCTGTGACAGGTATCAAGAACATAGTACTTTCTGGAGAGGTTAGTTAGACCTCACACATTCCAGGACAAAAAAATCATAAAAAATCTTGCATGGCTTCCTCGTCCCCAAGAGAGGAGAAGCTATTCTGCAAGTAGGTTGGAACAGAACCAAAGCTGGGGAGAAATTCTCTAGACGAGGTGAACCACCTTTTATCTGGGTCATCTGTTTGACCATCAGGACTACGAGACCTACACATAGCCCTGGAAGTAGGCAAAGAAGCCATTGGCGGCGCCAGCACCACTTCTGGAGTGGATGGCTTTGTAGCTAAACTCTTCCCCTATGAAATAGGGTTTGAAACAAAGGGCACCACTGGTGTTGCATCCACTGGTGGAGAATGACCAACGGGCGTAGCCAGATATGGCAACATAGCAGCAGAGGCTGGTGGTGTCTTAGGGCCTAAGGCATTCTGGCCTTTACACGTAACTGTAGTCCATTCTTCTTTTTATCCAGTATCGGTGGCTTTGGCCGGCGCATCTTTAGGCGCAGGTTTCACCTGAGGGGTAGCCAGCGGGCAATCTTTGATCTTATGCTCTGCCGATTGACACCGATAACAGGTGTTGGGCATATTCAAATAAAGCACCTTTTGAGAGATGGTGAGAGCACCAATCTAAATTTCAACAGTGTCCATGAGGTCCCTAGAAAGGTCGACCTCAACACAGACCTGCTTCTGGGGATGGGCATTGAAATTTTTTTCATGCTCCATGATAATGACTTTGCCGAGGGTTTTAGCAATAGACTCAATAAATGGCCAGCATGGCAAAGGGAGGCCAGGGAACTCGACCCAAACTGGAACCCTAAGTTTTTTTTCATCTGAGATAGTAAAGTCTCGAGACCATTTCTGAAAAACTAACAGGGAGGACTTAACAGTCCAGGGTGCACGGTTAAAAACCGCTTCCGCCTGAGAAGGGTTAGCAAACCGGAAAAGGAAAAAACCTTTGGTAAGGTTTTGCACACTGTCAAGATGGACCCCATGCGGGGTCCAGCTCTTGTTGACCCAATCTTTAAGGATACTTTCAGGAGGAGTACGACCCACAAAATATCCAATCAATGTATGCTTCTCTAACAATTCACAAGCAAAATCAAATTCCTGTGGATTAAGAACAATATCAGGGTTACCTCGTGAAAGACCTTCGGGACAAACTTGCAGGGACGTTTTTTCAGAGGAGGCACCATGGCTATCCGAAGCTTCAACTCGCGCACTAGTAGCAACTGCTGGGCCAAAGTTGGCCGGAGCCATACTAAAAGCTAACCCTAATGCAAAAAGGATCCCGTAGTAAATGCAGTGTGATAGATGGATGGCCCAGAGCGGAAACACAAGCAGGACACCGTACGCATGAAACCCTGAAATGTGTTTTTTGTGCGGTACCATTTTAAGCTTTTGCATCTGGGTTTTACATGGAAGATGAAGAAATAGGTGATATTTTTATACCACATACAATATGGTGTCATTAATGTTTCAAACTTCATGGTAAACACCATTACAACTATCAAAAACTTGTACACAAATATTAACTATTAACTGCGGTTTCATGCCAAATTTTTCTTCACTGCAAAGATTTCAACAAATTTAACTGTAGGTAATTTTAGGCAATGCAATTAATTTAGTATGAGAAACAAATGAACTAACCAAAGGACACACTCCACATTATTCAGGATAAAGTTTTAGAATTCATTTCTAAGAAAATTAATTTTAATCGACTTGTCTTACAATTTAAAATAGTTAAAACATCATAGAAAATCCAATAGATGGGAAAGCCAAAATAAATACTCCAAATGCAGTTATTGCTTGTTATCGCTCTACAAATAGTGAATCGACTGCTTGAGTAATAAGAATCCACTGATATTAATTCTTACACATTGAGAAGAGAATTCAGAGACTGAGAGAAGAATTTCCTGATAGAAAAGCGAAATATGAGAAAACAAATATTGCTTCTCATCGTGTCTTGGAGACTATACAAAAATACTGGTAAATTTTATAATCCATTTTTTCATTGCATATACATTATTTTACTCCATGTTTTCCTTTCATATAAATTGTTAAAGAACTTGAATAACCATATTCTGTAACGTGTTTATTGTAGAGTATCCCCCATGCATTTGCGTTACAATTTATAAATGAGAGAGTGGAGCATGTAATGTTGCAAGGCCCAAGTGGGCATGAGTGGAATGTACAAATAATGGGTATGGAAAATAATCTGGAATTCTGACATACGTGGTAAACATTTGTCAATTATCATGGTCTACAATTCGGAGATTTTGTTGTGTTCAAGTACATGTCAAAGCTGTGTTTTGATGTTGAGATATTTGATCAAAATAGATGTGTGAAAGATATGAGTGCTCTACAACTTGAGAAAATGGACAATGATTTAGATGAGTGATGCATGTTATGTGGAGAAGTACTCCAATGGCTCTGTCTTTTCTTTATCTTTATCTTTATGTATCCTTTCTTTATCCGTTGTGTCCTCGCTCCAAACTTTTCTCTTCACTTTGTAAATAGAATGTGCAAAATTATAAGTTAATGCAAAAAGAATATGGCTGTCTACTATTTATCATAAAAAATTGTATGTTATTGCAAATGGAGTATGGTTGTCTACTATTTATGATATACTAGATTGTATGAATTAGCTTGCTTGTTCATGAAGATAGTTTAGTCAATATTTCGATAACAAATTTGTTGCTTTTTATACAATTTTTTCCTTTAATTAAAGTGAAATAAATAATTAAAATTAATTTTAAAATTTATTATAAAATTATGTGAAATATTTTTTTTTTCTATTGCATATCAGAGGAGCAAAAAGGGTTACATGAGAGTTTGTGCCATACCAAACAAGTCTAACCGAGGGCTGGAGAGATCATAGCCAAATTAAAAAGAGGCTCAAAATATAACAATTGATATCATCGTAGAGTTTATATGCAAGAAATATTTAAACTAAGAACTGTAGAAACTATACTATTCAGAAGGTAAATCATGATCTCCATCTTATTTATTGAAGTCCGAGGATACAACATTGTATCCAATGATCTCATAGGGTTGGCTGCTTTCTGCATTCCCAGGTGGAGGTATCTTACCCTTCTTCACTTGCTCTAGGAAGTCAGTAAGTTTGATGTCAAATTGAGATCCCGGTTTCACGGTTGTATAGCCATGAGATATATCTTCCTTACTGATGGTGACCTCTCTGTCTCTAAGGATCTTAAGAAACTTACTTTCCTTCATCTTTATGATGGCTATAACCTGCATGAAAATATCATAATAGATGAGTCTCCTTAGAGACTCAGTAAGATTCCTGCACTTCCTTGACAAAACATGATTATTACGAGCTTTCCAAATAACCCACAATATTATAGAGGAAAGAATAGACCAGAAGACATGGCAATGTTTTCTGATGTTAATGCTCTGAGAAATGACACTAAGACTATCAAAGTGAATATTATCTGAGAGGCCAAACAACTTCCAGATTGCAGTTGCAAAGAAACATTAAAAAAAAACATGAGAAACTGACTCTGGTCGTTTGCAGATAGTACAAAGATTTGGGTCTCCCCTTGGCTTCTTGAATGGGAGTTAATGTAGAAGGAGGTGCCCTAAAAAGAAGATGATCTTGGGTTCAACATGTCGGGTCCAGATGGAGGTGAAGTATTTGTTCCAATCCTTGGAGGGGATGTCAAGTAGCCACACATAATTAACATGGGTGAGGATATCAGGGCTCTGGGTGAGAAGGTGGTAAACGTATTTAGTCTTGACCTATTGAAGAGGGGTGTTATAAGGCCAAGAATTTTGGGAGGTGCAATTGTTAGGTGAACAACATCTCATAGGGGGTCCCAATCTGTTAGATGCAACTGTAATAATATCATAGGTTCTAGATTGGGCCAAGGGAAGATCAAATTTAGATTTTAGGTTCTCCCAAGATTCAAGTATACCATATCTTGGAAGAGACAAATTCCTTTCTCTTCCCATCTCCTTTTTTAGCATCCTTGGAGTAGGCCTAGAGGTTTTTACTTATGTTTAAGGTTTCACCACAGAGACCTAGAGCCACATATAGCACCACCACCTTCCAAAGGAGATGTGTTATAGAGGAAATCTCTGATATATCTCCAACTCTTCTAGATAGATTCAAAGAAATTGGATCCCTGTATAGAAATTTTACTGTCCATACTAATAATGTCAAAGAAGCATAGGTTGGTCTAGGTTTTACTTCTGCAGGGATGTTGTCTAGATAGATTATTCCTCATCAATACCTTCTATGGTTCAGTTCTTGACGAGGCCTTTTCTATCCATTTAGCTTCTAATGCAATTCCTTGAGTTCTAAGGTCCTTCAAGCCTACAAACCCATGCCTTACTTTTGGTGCAACAGTCCCAAGAAATAACATAGACCTTTTTATTCCCTGTCCCATTTGACCAAAGAAAATATGTGATAATCTTCTAGATAGAGCTGAATTGGTTCTGATTGAAAAGCCAAGCGAATGAGAAATATATAGGGTAGGAGGAGAGGACCTTTTGACAGACTTGAACTCTACCCAGGAAAGAGAGGAGGTTGATGTCCCACTTATTTAGTTTACCTAAGATCTTTTCCTTTACCCATCACCAGATATCATTATTGCTGGGATCCACTACAAAAGGAATCCCTAGATATCTCACAATATGGCTACGGCCTCCCCATTCCAGCTCATATTTTTTCCACCATCCCGGTGGGGAAGTGTTCCATCCTAGCATAATAGACTTGGTGATTAGAATCTTGCTGCCAGAGGCTGAGAAAAATATGTCAAGTTTATTCATTGAGAACTCCATATTACTTTCCTCAATGTTTAGGAGGATGGCAATATCATCAACAAACTGGATGTTAGATACCTCTTTCCCATTAGGAAGAGAGATGCCCTTTACTTGGAGAGACAGGGTGTCATCCCTAAGTAGGTAGTGGAGAGAGTCTACAGCTATATAACAAACAAGGAGGGAGCAAGAGGGAAGCCTTGTCTGATGGACCTGGTGAGTTTAAAGAATTGGGATCTATGTCCATTAACTTCTACTACTTCCATAGCATCTTTTAGTAAGGTGGAGACCATATTGCAGAAGGAGGGAGGAAATCCCAGGCTCTCCAGCATAAGTAGGATAAATATCCATTCAATACGGTCGTAGGCTTTCTCATAGTCAATTAGGAGAATGACACTCTGCAGCCCTAAAGATTTGGCCTAGTCCATTGCCTCCCACCAGGTGACCAGATTCTCTAGAATATATCTTCCCTTGAAAAATCTTGTTTGGGTATTGTTGATAACATTAGGGAGGATTGTGGAAATCCTGAGGGAAAGGGCTTTGGCCAAGATCTTCTACCCTACATTAAGTAGGGTGATAGGTCTCCAATTTTTTATTAGGAGTCTTTCACCTTCTTTGGAAATTATCTTAATTTGGCCAACATTTAGTGTAGGGCCAAGGATCCTGTAAATATGGCCTCTTGGAATAATTTATAAAGACTATTACTCACCCATTCAATATTGTACTTGAATAATTCTACTAGAATCCCATTAGGACAAGGTTCTTTATCATTAGCCATACTCCAGATGGCATTTTTATCTCATCCACTGAGAGTTCTCTCCCAATACTGATAGCATCCTCCTCAGATATTTTCTTAGGTATGATTTCTCATAGTTTCTACATGGATGAGTCCATAGCATCATTCCTTTCTATGGTGAATAGGTTGCTATAGAAATTGGAGAAGGTTTTTGGAATCCCTTCCTGCGATGTAATATTGTTACCTTGGTCATTGATACAACCAATCTTGTCTCTTGCCTCCTTCCTAAGAGTTTGGAAAAAATAATTGATCATTTGTTCCCAAGAATGATCCAGTTAATCTTGGCTCTGATCTTAGCACCTCTGGTTCTATAAAGTTGTAGCTCCCTCAGAGAATCTCTACACCTCATCACTTTATCCAATAAACTTGGATCAGAGGGATTACTCTAAATCTATAGTTCATCTTCTTGCAACTCCTCTACATGTTTGAATTTTTTTGCCTCGAGCACATTTGGCCTTCTTTTTGCAAACAATTTTGAGCATTTTCTGCCAGGAACGTGTGGTAGGATTATATCTATCCATGTCTAAATCATGGTGCACCACATCCTCATTATACCAAGCTACGATCCTAATGGTAGCCTGGACATCATCATCTTTGAGGAGGGAAGAGTTGAGAAAAAATCCCATTTTCCTCAGGGGTGAGGCACTCTGGGACGGAATAAGGTGGATGCATGAGCTTATAGGGTGGTGATATGAGAGGGTGTAGGGAGTAAGCTTCACACAATTATTCCCTATAATAGGAGGGAAAGTAAATATATGTTTGTTCATGTAGAATCTGTCCAGTCTAGAGTATATCCCCCTCTCACATTTTTGGAAGTTAGACAATGTAAACCACACACCTTCTGAGTCTCTTTTTTTTCCGCAAGGGGGTCAAAGAGGTTGAGTTTTGAGGTCATTATATTCCAAAAAAATAGTTCATTACATTTCCATTCGAATCTCTAACCTCAAGCTTTGTTCTGGGCTCTTTCAATTATGTTAAAGTCTCCTGTTATGATCCAAGGTATATTATCCAACTATGATATCCACTTCCACAATTTGATCCTATCATGGTGGTCATTAGGGGCATAAACTAAGCAAATTCCAAGGCTTTGTTATTCAAATTTGAATGAGACCCAAATATCCCTGTTGCATGGAGATATCCCCCATCCTTGGATCACCTTCCTCCATTTTTCTCCAACTAGGATATAGATTCTTCCTTTGCTTCTCTGATGTTTAGAGGAGAATGTAGTGGTATCCTTCCAGATGCATTTTAGTGCAATATCTATGGTAAATCCTACTACCTTAACTTCTAGGAGCATGAGGATATCAATTTATTTATGCAAGTATAAAAACCTCTTGACTACATATTTTCTATCAAAGGAATCTAGTCCTCTAACATTCCAGGATGCACAATTGATAGACATAACATAATATTTATCTATATCCATGGGAGTCTTGAAACTCTTGAAACATTGGGTTATGTTGTTCTTAGGGTGTTTGAATGGTTTGGGATTTCCATTCAACAGAGGGGGTCTTCCCCTTTTCTTCTTGAGAGAGTTTCCAATTAAGGATACTAGAGAGGCTTTCTTATCCATCTTACCCTATAGTTTCATGCCTTATTCTTGTTCTGAGATAAAGATGAAGTCTGATTTGCAAGATCCCTTAGTCTCCCTCATGATTTCTCCTTCTTCCAATTTAGAGTTCTCTTTCTTCCCACCCTCCATCCTAACTGCATCTTTTGCCATGGTGGTTATCCCTGGTCCACTCTTCCTCTTCAAAACATACTTCCATTGATTAGGCGGGGTTGGGAGGGGGGAGGTGCAGGGATAAAAACCACATAGATCTCATTGATAGTGTCATGTAAGGTGGTAAGGGTTAAATTCTCTTGAATGGGGTCACGAATGGTGAGGGAGTAGGACCGAAGTGGGGACAGTCTAGGTCCAAAAACCATGTCAATGGGTACACCAAGGATGGAAGGGTGGTCACGAGGAGCATATTTAATGTTAGAAAGGATTGAGTAAATTTTCCATTTGGGTTTAGGGACTAATCTAATCCTGTCTACCTTGATTTATATTGTCTTAATTCCTATTTTTTGATCATTTTGAGTCCTGTGTAACGACCTTACGGATAGAGGTTCATGCCCCAACCCGAAGTCTAGCTAACTAGCATAAGGAAGGACCTTCATAGCTTCAGGAACCATCTAGCTCGGGCTAGGGGAAGCCTTCTCCATCAAATTGGCCCTTGAGCTTGTCAAGTGTTGTAGAGATAGTATCTGAGTTCTTCATCCAGTCAGCATCAAAAACTCTTAGAGTGGGGAGAGGGTTTTGACCAGGTAGAGGTGGGTGGATAGGCTATGAATTGTTTTGGGTCCCTCCAGGAGGAGCATCAAGAGAAGGGTTAGTCTCAGGGGAAATAGGGTTGTCTCTACGGGCGATAGAGTTGTCACTTGGAAGAGGAGGATGACTTCACTTTTTTAATGAATTCCCTTCTTTTAATGGCCCTCCTTTCTATAGAGATAACAATTGTTGATACCACAAAGAAAGGATATAGGGAAATCGATAGGGCAACCATCGAGGGTGAATCAAAGAGACTCAAGGAAATGAATGCTAGGTTTTAGGGAGATAAATACTCTAATATTCGTGTGTGGGATAAGAACATTGGATTGGTCTATCCTAAGAACCTTGGCAACATGATCTAGGTCCTAGGGGATCAAGTTGAGAAAAAAAGGAGGGATATTCTTAATAACAGTCCAGCAGGGCCTCGAAAGAGCCAGGACTTCATTATAAGAGGCATTGAGAGACCACAAGATGACCCTAAATTCATATTGGCCCACTCTCATGAATTGTTTATCTACTATAGTTTTCTAGGATTTAGGGTCAATGAAAGACATAAGAAATAAACCCTTTTACAATATACGATAATATGAAAAATGGAACCCAAGCTTTTGCCCCCAAATCCTTTGAAACCAACCATTAAGATAGTTCCTAGATTGAATCCTAGACGCGTCGAAATAAGCAAAGAAGATTGCACAATCTTTAAGCCTATTCTTCTCTTAATCTATTGTGATAATAATTTTAGGATTAACTTTAATGATGAGTTTGGGAGGCAATGGAATCTTACCTCCACTTCCTATGGGGTTTTCAAAGGTGGAGGCGATAGTTGAGATGAAGTGGACACCTTTTAGAAGTTCCCTCTCATTTTGGATGGCCTTCTTGAAGGTTCTTTGTCAAGGTCCCTCTTCCTATTCTCATACTTTCTTCTACAACTTTTCTTTGTCACCCTCGACCGCTACTTGAGAGCTACTTCCTCAGATTATTGGACTAGTTTCTCTCTTAATGCCACTTTGGGGTCGATAATGATGCTTTTAACAAATCCTGGTTGCCCACGTTTAGTATGGGTGAGGCTATTGTCTTTATTACACCCAGGGCTGTACCCTTAGGAAGTGGAAGCCATTAATGGCGCTCACACTTGGGCACATGGGAAATAGAATAGCTTATGTCAAAGGTTATCCTGGATGACCTAGTTGTAGAGCATGTTTCCTCTTTCCCAATCCATAATCACCAGAAATCTTGTTTTCATGTGAAATATGTTTTCAAATTCCAACTACTGTTTATACTTGAATCTCATTTCTATTTTAAATGTTCATTCTGTTCATTATTTTTTCAAATAAATTTATGAGATCTCTTTTTATTATTATCTATTTTGAAGATTAATCTTGTTACAAATTTATATTTGGAAATCCAACAATAGTACACTCTTGTTAAAAGTAGATTTCAAGAAAAATATTTAAAAAATAGAGATAACTAGAAGGATGTTATCTATTTTTAATTTTTTTTTATGTCTATTTTATTTCTTATTTTCTAAAAAAAAAGTTATAAGATTTCTTTTCTTTTCTTTTCCTTTTAATGGGGGGGTAGGATAAGCTTCTACCATTATCGGCGTAGCATAAAGATTTACAAACTGACCCACATAGTGCTCTAAAACCTTACTGACCTGACCATCTAACCTTCTAGAATCAAATAAAACAAAGTATTACAAATGACTAAGCCATATTTTTGTAAAAATAGCCAATACCTCTACACAGATTCACTAACTTGAAGGCCTCCCTTTGGGAGAAAGGAAATACTTCTTAATACAATCTCCTATTGAGCATCCCAAAATCATTATGTTGTACACTCTTCTTAAATTTAGCTGAAATAATGCTCATGGGGGTCCTATAATTCTCACCCTCACTATCTCAAACTTTATGCACATTTCCAAAATGCATAGAGAGAGGAAAATACAAGTTACCAAGCCCAATATTAAGAATTTGAGAGCTTAAATGGTTAGCTTGATCCTATTTCAAGCTTAGCCATTATTTACAATGCTGAAGTGGAATAAATATCACACAAGGTGAAAAAAATATAGCATGAGAAAGACAACATGGTTCTTAACCTACTTGAGCTACAATCCTTTTTATCAGCTATAGTTGAGGTCATGCAACAAAATGTGAAGAAGGTAGAAGGTATACTTGCCTTACCAATAGGGAGTACCCTAAATAGTTTGGAAGAATGAGATTCTAGCATACTTGAGAAATTTATTGCTTTGGGATACTTGTAGAAGGCCTTGGAGATATCCTTGAATTTAGAAAAGATAAATTTCAAGATGATCTTTGATAGGATGTAAGTAAAGTTTATAGTATTGTATATATTTTAGTTTTGTACTTTTGGCATTGTTATCAAAGGGGGAGAATGCGTATAGGGGGAGTATTAGTCTAAGATATATATTTATGGGGAGTCATAACTTGGTGTATATATTCATTGTCTTTGATCTAGTATGGAGACAACATGTGTTTTCCATCAATGCCAAAGGGGAGATTGTTGGCATTGTAATGAATTTTGGGTGCAGTTACTTGTTTGGTTGTCAATAATGGAAAGTAGGTTAGAACAATAAAGTAATATAATTGGTGATGTGAGGACACAATAGGTAAGAAGGATTCATAATTGGTAATGCATGAAATCAGCTCTGTCCAGAAGATTGGTAGATAATGAGGGCATAATTTTAGTGGCGATCTTGGTAAAAGTGGAATGATGAGAAGTGTTCACATGTATAAAATAAAGTTGTTTAGATTTCAGTGTGGTTCTGATGACAACTCATTTGGTTGATCGGTAAGAGAGTTTTTGATGCCTCAGACATTGAGACAGGTAAGAACACTTGTGTTCTTGAGCAACAGCTGGTAGATCCTAGATTGGTTAGTGATATAGTAAGTGCGATGTTATTTGGTGATATGATGGTGTGGAATAGAGGTCATGGGAGTGCTCAGTTGGGATTTTTGGGATCAATGCAAATGTATGAGGTAGATTTAGGGTGATGCATTGAAGAAGTCAAATTTTGTTTTACTAGCTTGGAGATATAACTTGCAGATCTTGTTTTGGGCCGACGTGGTCATATTAAAACGTGTTTTACATCAATATTTTAATTTTGGCGCATTGTGCTTATGTGGAAAAGTGTTTTAATTTTATTTTTGGTGTGTTTTCTACCGGTGCAAGTTGTGTATATAATTGGAGCTTCTCATATTGAAAATGATTGGTGTTTTCAGTGTTGTGATAAGGGTTTTGTGATTTTAATAAGTGTTTTATTTTTGGTCGGTGATAGAAGATTTTGACTAGAGCGATAACCAGTGAGGCCAAAAATATGGGTGAACTCATCCCCATGAAACCATCATATCAGACCCGCGATCCAGCGAACTCAGTAGGGACACTAGCCTAGGTCACCTCCATCCGCGAGCACACCACGACCAGTGAAGGTCTGACAACTGGAACATGAACACTACTATCTTCAAAATCCTCCATTGTAAGTACAATGCACTCACTCGTCAATGATCCTTTCTGACTCCCATGACTGCTATGTAGTGCATACGCTGAGTGCTGCCTGTGAAATTCAAACCATGAAATATGCTGACCAACAATTCCTTCCAACTCCTGTGCCCAGCATAGACTGTCTCGCTTGATTACACTTCCCGTGGTTCAAACATTGAACCTCCCAGTTACTAGGGCTCACATCCACCATTGCATTATGAGCTCATGCTCTAATTTTAATAAGTGTTATTTAACATTGTGATCATAGTTTTGATAGAGAAAGAGCTATGAGAAGTTATAGAGTATGATGAAATGATTGGATTTGATAGGCAAGTAGTGCTACATCAAAATCATTCATCTTTTTATTCCCCACAAGTTTCAATAATAAGATCTACTAGTAGGGTGAACTCTAATATGTTCCTATTTGTAAATTCCTTAACCGGATAAGCTCTTAGATAGGGTTTTGAAATTCTCATATGAGGTAGATCTTAGCAGATCTCATTATACTTCCAACAAGGTACTAATCACTCCTAATAGGGAGAACCCTCAGAAAGGGTAATTTTATCTCCTAACAAGTCAAAATCATTTACTATAGAAGCGATCTTGTGGGTGTCATCTCCACTTTGGTTTTCTCCCTCTAACAAAGGGTTTCCATGAAAATATTTATCTATTTTATGTGTGACAAGTTTGTGGATGCTTGATATTATTTTCTTTTATTTGCTTGCATTGGTTATATGCTTTATGCTATGGAAATTAATATTGTAGTTATTCAGATAGGTGGTATAATTTATTCATTACCTTTTTGTATTGATTCACCCCACCTCTCAGTACCTAAGGATTATAACAATTTGCATCAGAGTGTTGGTGCTCCTTGTGATAAGCCTAACAACTTGAGGAAAAGATCCACAATTATTGCAAATTACACGTATAAGATGCAACTTGAGAATGCAAGCTTGATGATCAGTGAGCTATAGGAAAAGATGTAGAAGTCACTAGCCAAAACAAGAAAACTTACTGAGAAGTTAGGTAAAAGCCAGGACTACATTGATCAACTGTTTGAAGCTAGTATGTCTAAAGAATCTAAGGAAGAAATTGCAGATCTGATGGATAAGCACATGAGGCTTAAAGAAGATTTGGAAAAACTAAAAAGAGATCTTGACTGTCAGTCTGTCAGGATGTGTGAAGACCTTGAAGGAAAAAGAACAGTTGAAGAAGGGAGGAAGGATGCAAAAAATGCCAAGAAAGATGCTAAGGATGCATTGAAGGAAAGGGGGGAAAAATTATTTAGGATATCTCAAGAGAATTCTATCATGCATGAGTGCCTTCATCAAAAAGATGAGTAGAACTATTATATTCTGAGTCAAAAGAAAAGGATTAGAAAGGAGAATAATAAATTGAAGAAGGAATTGCAAACTGAGAAAGAAGCAAAAGAAAATTTGAAATAATACAATGAGAGATTATAACAAATCCAAAGACAAAGAAGAAATAATTATACAACTTGTCTTGGTTACACAGATCAAGACTCATTTGAAATTGGAGAATCGTCTGGTTCTAGAGTTAAGAAGCCAGAATAAGATCTAAAGGTAGATACAAGAAATGTTTGCAAGAAACCTTATTGTATTGTCTTAAAATAGAAGCAATTCCATTTTGGTAGGTTTATCACCCTGGTTTAGTATATTTTCATATTACATTTATATTTAGGATGCACATGCACTTAATTCTGCATTTCTAGGTGTAATTAGGGTTAGTGTCCTGCGGGACCTCCTTAATCTCCCTTTCTATGATTCCATCTTGCTGGGTAGAACCTATGTATTGGATCTCTTAAATATTCATCACACTTACTCTTTGGCCTTTGTGCCTCTATCTAACATTTTGATATGTTTTCTCACCTCCCTGGGTCCCCGGTTGACCTAGGAATCCAACAGATTTCCCAAGGTGACCAGCTGAAAACCTTAGTTTAGGGTTGAGGTCAACCCTGAACTAGGTAAGGGTCAAGGTTTACCTTGAGATAGGTAAAGGTTGAGGTCATACTTGACCTAGGTCAAGGGCAAGGTTGACCTTGATCCTTGTCAGGTGATGGTCCCCTCTTTAAAATTTGGAGCCTATCGGGGATCTAAAACTTAAAATAGGTCCCCGGGTCCACATGCGGAAGTGTTATCCCCGATATTTACATTAATACATCCCCTCCTTGGTTGGTGATTCTAATTGGACCATAATTCAAGGTGAAATTGGAATTTGGGTCCCTTGCATTGCCCTAGGAAGTATATATTGAGATCTCTATATAAACACTCTCTTTTGCCTTCATTTGGAGATGAAAAAGAATCATAAGAGGATATAATGCAATTATGATTTTGACATGATGATGAAGCAAGAAATAAAGAGGATTATATAGAAGGACAATACATGATAATGCATTAATCTTTGTTCCCAATTTCAATACAATCTTCAAATACTTTCAATACAAATTAGATGTAAAGGATTAAATTATGACATTGGTCTCTTATACATATGAACATCTATTTTAGAAATACTATCTCAGAGATCAACACCACCATCATCATTTTCTTCTTTACATTTTGGTGAACCCACGATAGACAACTCTTTCTCTTTGGTGTTAGATTTACATTTCATATTAAGATCTTGCATGCATATAGAAGCAGGCTTTCTTTTATGCTCTTACATTTATATTCCAAAAATACATAAAAATATATAAAATTTCTTTAAAACACAAAAAATTTACATGCTTGTTATTTTTTTTTTTTGTTCAATATGTATGACTCTTGTTTTGAATACTTTGATGAAGAATTTATTGTACAATAAAATAGATCCCTTAATGAGGTACATGGAAGTGAGAATGAAAATAGTTTGAATGAGATCTCTATGGATCCTATTCCTATTTCATCCTCCTCCACAACTTCTCCAATTGACCTTTACTATAGGATGTGTGCATGGTTACCTTCATATTTCTCTATTTGCAACATCGAGACACCTAGAATGTTACTCCCTAAACCTCTAATGATGGTTTAAGGATGTCCTCGAATGACTATTATGGGTAAACCTAAAGATCCTTTGGATTTATTTGATAACAAAGATTCTGTTTCACATACTTATCATACACAGAATAATCCTCAACCTTCTGTTCCAGCCTCTTTACATCCTTCTTAACCCATTTTTCCTCAAGCACCTAGGTTACCTTCTTCCTTTAAGGAGTATGACTTAGTTGAGTAATTACGCGCTACTCTAGTCAAGATCTCTTTATGGGAATTGCTTCAAACTTCTCTTACATATCATGAGGCATCACAAAAAGCTTTATCTACCCTTCCAGCTCTGCCTCCTAATCAAGAGAAAATTAATTCATTCTTTGTTTATTGATGATGATTTACCTTTTGTTGAGGTGCATAATCAATATGATGCTCTTTTGGTTGTTGTTTCTTTTAATCAGAGTATCATTTGTAGAACATTATTTGACAATGGATCTAGGCTTAATGTTTGTAGCATAGATATGCTCAAGGATATTAAAGCCTATCTCATGACCATTCAACCATATAATATCCATATTCATGGATTTGATAATATTACAAAGAAAAATTTGGGTATTATTACACTACCTATCAAGGTTGGTCTAGTCCTTCTTCACACACCTATTCATGTCATGCCTGGACCTCTCAATTATAACCTTTTGTTAGGAAGACCTTGGTTACATACTATGCATGTGATTCTTACTACTCTACATCATAAGGTTAGGTTTATTTATAATGATCTAATGTATAATTTACATGTGGATGATGCACTAAACCCTTGCTTGAATGCAAAATATGCTATGATCTCTAAACCCATACAACCAACTAAGGAACCTAAGAAACCTCCTGAATTTAAAAAATTTGAAGTTCCATCCTCTTCTTTAACTGAAGATGATTGGGGAACATTGAATTTTAATCCTTCTTTTATAGGAGAATACAAAGTTTCTGATTTAGAGTTCATGAAGGAAAAAAAAGGGTTTGAAAAGAAAGTCTTTATTCCTTCTCCACATTCTAGGGAATTAAAAAGTAACTTTGTTGCTATTTAACTTGAATAAACAATTGAGACAATAAAACCAGATTGTTATGACATTGGGACATATGCCGCTCCTTTAACTCAATCTGATATGGCTGATAGATATGGATTTGGTTATCACTTATGTAGGAAATCTAGATTCAATGGAAAAGGATGGGGAAAATATGAGCAAGGTATACAAGTGTCATTGGACAATGAAGTTTATGATTACACTTATAGGATAGGGTTTAATCCTTATAAGAAACCATCAGATTTTCCTCTTAATGTTAATCATCTTTGTGGTGGACACTTAAAATTGGTTAACCCGTTTCTCCTTAACATGGATCAAAAACCTACTTTGGATATTTTTCCTAAGGATGAAGCCCTAGCTGATTTTTTAGGAGCTTATCAAGATTTACCTATGTTTCATCATAAAAGAAGAAAGCCTTATTGTATGAATAATGAAGCCTATTTTGGAGAACATGATGAACAAGATATTTCTCCTTTTCCAATGGACTCTCCCATACAAAGTAATTTATTAATAACCGAGACTATGAAAGTTCAAATGGATGAGAATGACTCTGAAAAAATAATCAAAGTCGAAAAATGTTTGAATCAAGATGAACATGATCAATTGGTTTCCCTTTTGCTTGAATATAAGGATATATTTTCTTGGACATATTCAGATATGTCAGGTATCAATCCTAAGATTTTTACTCACAATATTGTTCTTAAACCTAATGTCAAAACTATGAAACAAAAACTCTGAAAGATGAATCCGGGCATTGCTTTGTTAGTTAAAACTAAAATTGAAAAGTTATTAGGTGCTGGGTTCATCTGTTCTATCGATTATTCTGAATGGATTTCTAATATTGTGGCTATTTCTAAAGGAGAGAATAAGATAAGGACGTGCATTGATTTTTGAGATTTGAATAAAACATCCTAGAAAGATGATTTTCCCCTACCCAATATTGATATTATTATGGATTCGACAACAGGTCATGCTTTATTATCTTTTATGGATGAGTTTTCAGGTTATAATAAAATATTTATTCGTATTTAAGATCAACTTAAAACTACATTTATGACACCTTGGGGAACATTCTGTTGAATCATGATGCCTTTTGGATTAAGAAATTTGGGAGAAACTTATCAACGTGCTATGACCTTTATTTTCCATGATTACATCCATAAGATTTTAGAAGACTATGTAGATGACATCTTGGCAAAATTTATACAAAGAAAAGACCATGTGATTATTTTAAGACAAATATTTGAAAGGATTAGGAGTTATAATATGACATTAAATCCTAAGAAATGCGCCTTCGTAGTGGATTATGATAAATTATTAGGATTTATAATCTCTAAGTGAGGCATAGAAGTGGATACTGAAAATATTGATGCTATCGTTAACATGCCTCCTCCTAAGAATATTTATCAATTACGTAGTTTACAAGGAAAAATTCAATCTATCCGTCACTTTTTTTCTAACTTAGCTGATAGAACTGTTCCTTTCACTTCCTTACTTAAAAAAGATAGCACTTTTTCTTGGAACCAGGAATGTAAACAATCCTTTGAGAAATTTAAGGAATATCTTGCTAATCCTCCTATTTTGCAACCTTCTCAATTCAATAAACCCTTCTATCTATATACCTCTGCCACTTCCCATGCTATGAGTGCATTATTAGCTCAACATGATAGTGAAGGTAAGGAAAGACTCGTATACTACATCAGTCGGACTTTACTGGACTATGAAACAAGATATACTAATTTAGAAAAAAAAATATTTGCTTTAGTTAATGCTTGTCAAAAACTCAGGCATTATCTATTAAATGTTGAGGTTAATGAAATTGTAAAATTTGATCCTGTTAAACACCTTTTCTCAAAAACTAACCTCTCTAGTTGTTTGGCTAAATGGGTGATGTTACTTACTAAATTCAATATTAATTTCATTCTTCAAAATTCCATTAAAGGACAAGTTTAACTAATTATCTAGCTGAAGCTCCTTGTCCTCATTCTCATACAACTTTTGTCTCGATAGAATTCCCCGATGAAAATATTTTAGCTATTAATCAAGAAGATGTTTGGGAATTATATTTTTATGGTTCTAGATGTAAGAAAGGTTATGGTGTAGGCATCATCTTGGTCCCTCCTATAAAGAAACCAATCCCTATGTCATATAAATTGACCTTTCCTTGCACTAATAATATTGCAAAATATGAAGCCCTTATAGCTGGCTTATGGGCAACTTCATCCCTTAATATTAAAAACTTGGAAATATACGGGGATTCACAATTGATTGTTTAAAAAATTAAAGGGGGTTATTAGACTAAGAATGATAAAATTTCAAAATATAAATAATTTTCTCTTGATATCCTTTCACAATTTTCTTCTTATATGATTCAGACTTTACCTAGGAAAGATAATCGACATGTAGACGCTATGGCAAGCACAAATTCCTTGGTGTGTTTGGAGAATAATGATGAAGAATTTCAATTTACTATAAATACTCTTAAATAAAATGCAATTTGTAATAAGGGTAATGCTCATTGTTGTAACTTGCATTTGGATGAATGATATTCACATATCTTACACTTTTTGAAAGACAATACATTTCTTGAATTGGCAACAAGGAACATGCGTAACCACATTAGGAAGCTTTCCGTATGATATATAATTTTGGGTGATACTCTTTACAAAAATTCTTATAATAGTTTTCTATTAAGATGCTTTGTAGAACTGAAATCCCGATAGCTTTAGCAGAAGCTCATTTTGGTTCTTGTGGAGGACATTTTGGTGGGAAACCTTTAGTTAATAAACTTCTTAGAATGAGATTTTATTGGAAAACAATGGAACAAGGTTCCTTTACATTTTTTAATAAGTGTCCTTAGTGTCAGCAACATGGTAATTTAATTCATGCTCCTTCTCGTGAGCTTCGTAATCAAGTTGCTTCGTGGCCCTTTAGAATTTGGGAAGTTGGTCTTATTGAAAAAATTTTACCAGCTTCTTCTCAATGACATATATTCATTCTCATGGCTATAGATTAATTTATAAAGTGGGTAGAGGATATTCTTCTCCACTCTACTACTATGGATGTTAGTTTTGATTTTATTCTTAATCAGATTATAGCATGATTTGGTATTCCTTCAATGACAGTTTCAGATAATGGTACTTCCTTAAAAAACAAAGAAGTCACAAAATTCTTGGAGAAATATCATATTCAACATAGATTTTCTACTCCTTACTATCCTCAATATAATGGACAAGTGGAAGCATCAAACAAAGTTATCAAACAAATCCTAAGGAAAATAGTCAATAAGCATGTGAAAGATTGGCATACTCAACTTACTTATGCTTTATGGGTTTATAGTACTAGTGTTTGCATTTCCAAGGGTACTTCTCCTTATAATATGTTTATGGTACTAAAGCTATTATGCCATTAGAATTAGAAATACCTTCTTTACATGTTTCATTCCATGGGATAATTGATAAAGATACCTTCCAGGAACAATGATTACAAGAATTAGAGATGTTGGATGAATGATGGATAAACTCTTTGGAACATATTAAGGCTTATAATAAATCACTCCAAAAATAGTATAATCATAAGGTGATTGAACGATCATTTTTTGTAGGTAATTTAGTCTTATATGAAAATCAAAGGAATGAAAATGCTTTACCTAGTGAAAAGGGAAATTTAGCCCTAATTGGCTTGGACCTTTTGTGTTTATTGAGGATTTTACTTCAGGTCCTTATAAGATTTTTGATATGAATGGTGTTCCCCTTAAGGATCCTATTAATATTATGCATCTCAAACTTTATTATCACTAATACATAAACTTTCCTCCATGTATTTATCTATTCCCTAAACAATGGTTACGCCTATTTTATAGGTTATATGATTTGAATACATTCATACATTAATTTGATTTCTTTATCTTAAGTTTTTATGCATTGATGAAAAGAACAAGTAATCAATCATAGAACTAAATGGAGAAGAAAAATTTTCAGATATAAATATCCAAGGGTTTGGTACACATATGGCACATATGCCATGGCTATCAATCTCTATCTCTATGCTCTGAGGGTCGGTGGCTCCCAGCTCTTTCTTCTCTGTGGTGTGATGTTGAGGATCTTGGTACAGTAGTCTGTGTGTGACTCCTCGATATGCTCATCTCATGGTTGCACTCTTGAGCTCTTTGTAGGTCAGCCATAAATCTCTAATCCCTTTCTTTGCACAACCTCAACTCTCAGCGAACGCATGCAAAAATATCTGCATGTCGACCAGGATCTCTCTGTCTAATAAGGGACTCTCACTTGCTAGCTGGTAGTTGGTAGGATAAACATGTATCCTTTAAAGCCTTAGATACAAAGCTCCTCCACTCCGCTATACTAGCTACAAAATTAAAACATATCTATCTTTTAGTACTTCTTCTAGCCAAACTTTTACTTCAAATATTTTTACGAATTACATAAATCATACATGGATCTCCCTCCTAGGTATCATCAAAGGATATAGATGGTGGGGGCATGGAGTGATTACCCTCTCCTTTCTCTCTCCATCTAGGTCTAGGTGGTGGTGTCTCCGTGTGTGCGCAGAGAGGTCATCGTGATCTCAATGGAATGACATGGGTCACCTAATCATCCACACCAGTACTATTTCCTGGGGGAATATCCTCTGCTCTCTCAAATGCTCTCTCATATGCTCCCTCATGTGCTCTCTTCTCCGCCCTCTCCTCCTCCATGGGATCTCCCTCAGGGAAGGGCTCCTCCTCATCTCTATGATCCTCCTCCTCCTCTGGTATATCACCACCTCGGTGCATCCTCTTTGAAATACCTAGATCACCTAAGGGTACTCATAAGGGAAGATGGGATTGGTCCCCTATAGACTCCAATATCTAATATACTCTCTGCTCACCCTTGGATGAGATATGGTAGGGTTCACCTCTATATCCTCTGTCTCATCTGTATCACTATCAACAATATCTACTACTGTAGGTTTGTGTATGGCACTGGGTCTCTGGTTATATCTCATTGGATACCCATTCTGAGGTACTATCTGAGGGACTCCCTGTGTCAAACCAAGCTACCTCATAACTCTATCATAATAATATGGCATCACTGCATGACTAGTTGGACTCTCTAGCAGCTTGCACTTCTTGGAGTGTCTCAATTGGTGTCGAGTATTTGGCCATCTTGTCATCTGATAGTATGGTCTCCATATCACATCCACCCCTAGAATACGGTTAAAGCATACCCTCAAAAAGAGGATATCTCCATACTACCAGACATCTCCTAGATGATAAGAAAAGTCTCTTGGTGTGCTCGCATCTACTATCACTGGAACATCTTGTGGTCAAGTACACGAGTAATGCTCAAACATCCAAACCTATAGCAAGGTGCATACCATGAGACTGTCCTGCTAAAATATCACTAGCTGACTCAACTCATGGTAAAGATGGGCTAACATGTTGTGCCCCCATGAGAAAACAACCTTCTCACCCTCCATCCTGCACACGAGATTAGTGAATGGTGCTAAGAAAATTATACCCTTTGTATTGGGTATCACAACCAATGAGAGTATACATAGCATCACTTTCCATACCTAAGGTGTTGAACCTGCTAGTATGGAAAATAAGGTGATCTAATCTGACTGGGTCCTCATCTTTGGTACCCGTCCCAAACAATACTCTCCATCTACAAACACCTGGGGTGGACCCTCCTATACTCTCTATCTTACAAGCTCACCATGGACTGGAAGTCGTAGGATCCTATACACATCCTCAATGTGGTTGTGATCTCTCCCGATGGAAGATGGAAGGAACAAGTGTCCTCATCCCATCTCTCTATCATGGCCAATATCATGGACCGATGAAACCTCATCTATGGTAGGATTTCTACCCAGTACAATCCCACATTTTTTAGTAAATATATATCCTCATAGTGTACCTCAGATAGGTTCTCTTTGATAGCTAATAGAACCCCACCAAAGGGATGCTCTCAAAGATGGACAAGGTCCTGTAGCACAAATAAACATCATATCAGACATCTATCATCAAATAACTGAAATTGTCACTTAACCTAGTCAAGGTCGACCTTTTTTAGTCAGGGTTGACCTTTTTGGGTAAAGGTTGACATTTTTGGGTTAGGGTTGACCTTATAGGGTTAGGGTTGACATTATCCCTAGAAAGGACTGGACCTTCCCATTTATGGTTTACCTGCAGAAGTCAAGGTCAACCTTCCCTATAAAAATAGGAATTTATCAATTCAAACATAAAAAAAAGGCACCTACCTCAGGTAGTGGTCATCCGCTAGCCAAGCACTCTCTTAGTACCTCCACATGACTCACTTGAAGTTCCTCTCTCTTTGGCATCTTGCTCTTCAATTCCAAGTTCTACAAATGGTAAGAATGAGAAGGTAAGTGCTCTCCATCTTATTTATAGCTTCAAATTAGGGTTTTATTAGGGTTTCATTAGGTTTTTCTTAGGATTTCATTTGAATTTACTTAGGTCAAATTCAAATTTCCTCTTACATGCATTTAGATAGGCATTCACTCTTTTCATCATAACCTGAGTTTGGTAGCTCCATTTTCAGTGCCGTTAGTGGTGTTGGAATTGTGATTTAGATACCTAACCTCCTAAATAGGTCTAGGAAGATTTTGAATCTTTATAAATAGCTTAGGAAAGGAATTTTTCAATAAATTTCTTACCCAATGTATAGATCTAGCATTTTCACCTTTCAGAATTAGTAAGCCGAAATAGGGGGGCATAAGGGGCTCTATGCATTTCTTAGAACCATCTTAGTAAGGCTTAGGTGCTCTTTGTATTTTAATTAACCTTGTGTTTTAGGGTGTGGATACTAATGGTTTCTTTCAGAATCTCCACATTGAGGACTTGACTATATCCTTTTTACTTTACAATGTTTTCTTACTTTAGCTTGCATATTCATGTAGTGTCATACCTAAGCTAAAGTGGGGGATAAATGTATTGTCATAAAATGGAAGCACTTCCATTGTGGTAGATTTAGCACCCTCATCTAGTACATTTTCATATTATATTTGCATTTAGGATGCACATGCAATTTATTTTGCATTTCTAGGTTAAATTAGGGTTAGTGTCCCGCGGGACCTCCTTAATCTCCCTTTCCATGATTCCATCTTTTTTTGTAGAACCTATGTATTAGCTCTCCTAAATATTCATCACACTTACTATTTTTCCTTTGTGCCTCTATCTAACATTTTGATATGTTTTCTAACCTCCCTAGGTGCCTGGTTGACCTAGGAATTCTACATATTTCCCAAGGTTACCAGCCCAAATCCTCTGTTCAAGGTGGAGGTCGACCCTAACCTAGGTCAGGATCGAGGTCAACCTAGGTCAAGGTTGAGGTTGACCTTAACCTAGGTCAATTTTGAGGTAATCCTTGACCTAGGTCAAGGTCAAGGTCAACCTTGACCCCTATCAAGTGATTGTCCCCGCTTTCAAATTTGGAGCCTATCGGGGTTCTAAAACTTAAAATAGGTCCCTGAGTCCAGATGCGGAAGTGTTTTCCCTGATATTTAGATTAATCCATCCCCTCCCTGGTTGGTGATTTTAATTGGACCATAATTCAAGGTGAAATTTGAATTTGGGTCCCTTGCATTGCCTTAGGAGGTCTATATTGAGATCTATATATAAACACTCTCTTTTGCCTTCATTTGGACATGAAAAAGAATCGTAAGAGGATATGATGCAATTATCATTTTGACATGATGATGAAGCACAAAAGAAAGAGGATTATATGGAAGGAAAATACATGATGATGCATTAATAAATTTTGAATCACTTTCTAGACAAGCTATTGTGGATCTTCTTTGGATCAAGAGAGACATCTTCCTTCTTTCCTTCTTCTTCGATCCACCATTTTTAACCTTCAAGAGTTCAAAGGACATTATCATAGGGTATAAATTATGAATTGTGAATTTTTTAGGAGTACTTTAGCCTTGGGGGCTTGGTATGCTTTCTTTATCACATTCAAATCTATGCATTTCTCTCTCATTTTCAATTCATGTTAGGGTTTTTAATCTAGAGGATTAGATCTTGACATTACACATTCAAAGATTTTTCCAAAATCAACACACATAGATTCTACTATATTTGGCTATTTGTGGAGGTGGAGATCCCCAAAATAGGGGTTTGACTAAGGAAAAACCCTATATAGCCACCCCAAAACCCCTCTTTTTCTGATATTTGTAGGTGTTGTTTCGAGAGTTAAAGGTTCAAGAATAGTGAAATAGAGTTCAAATCTGGATACCCTTTTCAGAAAAATTCTAGGATCCAAAAACAAAATTTTGATTCGAGTCTTTTTAGGTCAATTGTGACCTAGGGCACAATCAAAAATTCTAGCAAATGGTGACATTGACTTGAGGGTTCAAATTGGAACTGTCTCAGAACAGAAAAAATATTTCTAGGTTTTGTTCATCTCTGCGTTTCCATTCCAGATCCAATCTAATATTTTCTAGAAACTTAACACAGGCTTCAGAAAATAGAATTTTCCGATCTGCTATGATGTAAGGTTGGTATTTTACTCCATTAATCTTTGTTCCCAATTTCAGTACAATCTTCAAATACTTTTAATACAAATTAAATGTAAAGGATTAAATTATGGCATTGGTCCATTCTACATATGAACATCTATTTTTCAAATACTATCTAGGAGATCAACACCACCATCATGATTTTCTTCTTTACACTTACAAACTTATCTGGTTTAATTGTGGAAATCCTGGTCATACTGCGAATGTGGGTAGGAGAAAACTAGTCAATAAACATTAATCTTTTGATGGTTATTGCTATAATTATCATAAATATAGTCATATTACTTATGAGTTTAGATCTAGACCTAGTGGAGGTATTTTTGATGCATATTATTTTAGATACAATAAATATGGACACAAAAATAGAGATTGCAAGTCAAGAGTGTATGTACATAGATCTCCTATAAAACTGGTGAACCCTAATAGAAGGGAAAGATAATTCATTGTTACATGATAATTATGTGGTAACTATGGTCACCTCATAGTAAAAGGGATAATGAGAACTCAGAGAGGAAATGTTGGAACTTTGAGGTCAGCTCGTATGGCTTGTTTCCAATGCCACAGGGTTGGTCACCTTGCTAGAGATTGCAGATTTAGGAATTGATCTCCTAACCAGTGAGATGATAGGAAAGGAAAGAAGATTATAAATTATGATGAAGTTAGACTTGATATGGAGAAGACTTGGGTGAAAAAAGAAGAGAAACATGGAGAGGTCAAGACATCTAAAGATAATTCACCATCCTGTAGTACAGATGATTCCTCTTCAAACTAAGAATATTATTTTCTTAGGGGGAGAAATTATAGAAAAATCATTCAATAATCCCCTTGATTAAAGAGCGGTAAGATCTAGAATAAAGGTGGTAAGATCTATATGCACATTGTGGTGTAAATTACTATGATTTTGGTTTTGCTAAAGAATTTGAGGTTGTCAGTGATTCCAAGTCAATCACAATAAGATTTCATGGTGTATAACTATTTGATATCAGGTATAAATGTGTGATCAGTACCAACTGGTGGATATGATTTAACCAGTGACATGACAATATTCCTACCATTGAAGTGTGTAATGTCTATTGATCAATGATAAAGAGAGGAAATTTATTTCATTTTGCACATTTACTTTCATTCGAGCATTCGAGATCTATCTTGAGCTATATTGTGCAATAGTTACATATGAGTTGAGATCTTTGAGATGAATTGTTATCATTTTTCCGTGAAGCCCTAACTCGTGAATTGTAAGTTATCATTTTAGCTTGTTGTTAGATTTGTTTTCTGTTGTAGTTTATTCAAATGGAAAATAACATTGATACTCCTATTCTGGTTAACATCACTGAAAAGCCTCAACCCATTTTAAACTCCATCCAATCAAAGTGGGTGAGATTTATATGACATGTACCTTATCTACTATTCCTCTAAGAGTGAGATTGATCAAAGATTTTTAGTCCCATATCCATTTCAAAATAAAATAACCAAGAGTTGAAGAAATCAAGAAAGAGTATGATAATATGTGTACCAATGGTGTGTTGAAAGATAAGCATAATAATCTATGGGTGATACCACAATAGTGGGTTACGCTTTTTTTGGCCTAAATGGACATTGAAGTCTACATTTTGAGAAAAAATTTCACATTCAGATGCATATTGTCGTTAAACTATTTGAAATCAGAAGATGAAGTAAACTAGAGTCTTTTAGGATTTTCTGTCTAGATTCTAAATATATATTTTTTATTTTTTTTGAATTGATTTTAATGGTTTTTTTTTCTCCCACTAAAACAACTATGTTGCTGAAAATGTCATTTTCAAAAAGGTACAATGACTTTTTACAACATAACTTTTTTTCTAAAGTAGATATCAATGCGCTTCTTTTCAATTTGGTTTTGTAACATCCATATGGAGGGCATGCAATTGGTTTGAAGACATTATCATGATTATTGCATATTTTATGAACATTTTAAGTAGAGTCAACCATAATTTTGACATACCTTGACTACGTAGCTGATAACTTGTTGTGTATTTATCAAAATTCAATTTTTTTTTATAGAAAGAAGACTTGAAGCCAGAGGGCACTGTTAGTTTTCAAACCAAAAAATCTCTTTTCTACTATTTTTCATTGAACGTCAAACTTGGAGGTTTATATTTGATAAAAATCCTACATTCGATGCACGCCAATAAACGTAGACCTAATTAATTCAAAAATTTTCAAATATATATTCGTTAGAAAGCTCATTTAGAGTACTCATGTGATGAAAAAGGACACCTCCCTATTCTTCCATTTGAGCCCCACGCTTGAGCCCCGAAGCCATGAAAACTATAGATTTTTGTTAGCCTTTGGAAATGGCCTCTATTCAGAGACTTTTGATAGAAAGTAATTTCAATCAAAACAAATTAGTTTCAATAGAAAGTAATTTCTATCGAAATAAATTTCTTTTTTTAATGTCGGCATGGGTTGAAACCCACCAAAATCTTCACCTGTTAGTTTAGATCAAAACTAGCTTAGTTTCGATAGAAACTAAGTTATTTTCGATCGAAACTAGGCAAAAAAAGGTAGTTTTGATAAAAAAATAAGAATGTTTCGATCGAAATAGTTGGGTACTTTCTATCAAAAGTAACCGACTAAATTTACCACCTTCCAGATTTTGTGAAGAATTTATTCCTCCAAAAAAGTGTAACCCACTATTGTGGTATCACCCCTATAAGTGAAGGGTTTAACATATGCAGTGGATATTCCTACTGGATTTCATCCCAATAGGATTCACTATGTGTTAAGTAGAGTTTATATGGCTAGACAAACTACACAAAATTTCAAATAAAATTATTCTCAGAGCTACAGGGTTATGAGCACAGGGAGCTAAATGTACATTGAGAATGGTGGCAACCAATTTGGTTATTAAGCTAACAAAATCCAGATAAGATGACAGAGAAATGACAATTGATTAAATTAAATACAAGCAAGTTATCTTTGCATACATGCTAATAGGTTATAGAGTATACCAGTCAAGCCATGTTAAGAGTGTGTTGGGTGCTACTATCCATGTTGCTTATTGGATTGTCAAATATGTTTTGGTGTATGATGTATGTGAAATGATCTGGAGTCATTTTATGATGAAAATAGAGAGGATAAAGAAAGATAAGAAGCATTCACTTAATTATGTTTCCCTACTAACTTTTTTTTTTTTTTAATATAAAAAATTTCTTCCCCAGCAGAGGTAAAGTTACATGGTCAAAGGATGAACCAATAGTTTCTTAGATAGGTAAATTCATAAAGGAATTGGGTGAAAATTTTAACAATATTATGTGGGGATCTTTATAAGATTTCCAAGATAAGATGCATAAACGTGAAGGATACCGACTAGTATAGTAGTAAAGTACAAAAATGACATTTGTTTTCTCATAGCCACAAATACTTGCACTGTGTAGGTAGTTGAACCTACAACATATTGGCTTCCACCTATGGGGTATGAAGTAGATGATAATTTAGTAAGTCTACATGCAGATAAATTATTTTAAAAACCTTTAGATAAAAAAGAACCAAGATGTAGTACATATGAAGAAGCCTTTTCTAAATTCCAAATAGAACTGAAGAAACATTTCATTGAAAGTTAATCAAGGAAAATGTTATCTAGTCTAGAATATAAGTTTTCTAGTAATGAAGAAGGTACATTTGGTATTCCTGCAACTAAAACTAAAGTCCCATCACTAAACATTCCTTCTATGTATTCAAAGGTGAAGAGAAAACAAAAAAGTGGCAAAAAAGAAAGTTAAATCAAAGATGGAACCAATAAGGAAGAAAGGACAATGTACTCCTAGTGTGGAGGAGACATAAAAGAGGAAGAGAAAATTGACAGAGGAGAAGAGTGATAAGGGGGAAACTGCAAAGGATGAGGAAGAAAGAACATATGTTGGAAATAATGGGAAGTGTGTACTTAGAGGGGAGGGGTGAATCAGTACCCCTAAAACTTTTAGTTAATTAACCTTTATCCTTATGTAATCAAATCTTTTGTTTACCAATCCTATCTGTTGTTCTTTCTTTATGCATGTGATATCAATTCATAATATTAATTGTATTTAAACATTCATAGAAACATTCATGAAAGTAATTGATACATAACACAAGATATGGTATTGCAGAAAACCCATGTTAGGAGGTAAAAATTGCAATGGGCATGGCACCCACAAAAAAATTCACTATCTGCAAATTGGAAGGGGTTGGTTAAGGATTACAATTTTATCACTTGTGATGATCTACCCTATTAGGAGTATTATGTGGAGACTGGTTAAGGTCTACTATGTTAAGAGCTTTAGCAATACTATTTAGAGTGCACTCGGTTAAGAAACTTACAATAGGATTGTTAAATCCACCTTTCTTGAGGATTTATTATATTTTCTACACTTGTTATAATCCAGAAAAAAATACTCATTGACCTAAGTGTTTGCAATATACAATTGTTGATTACAGATCCATTCTAGATTACATGTATAAATGTATCACCTAATGTGATTGATTAATACCTCTATTTCTCGGTAGCCTGTGTTCTTGGTTATTAATAACCAAATTCATCTTTTGTTGTTCTACTTCTTGAAACTCTTAGTTTGATCCATAGATGTGCTAGTTGGCTACATTCATCCTCTCATCTATATTTAATGAATGATTACAACATCTATTTATAATATAGATTGATCTAACTAAGTTTCATGTATTACAAAACTAAGTCTATAATCAAAGGTTTACAACTTGACCTTGATCTCTTAGTCTACATGTTTTTAATCAGTTAGTCTGATTAAAAAAATTACAATAATGTTTATTGTTCCTTAAGAAATGGATTTAAAACAAATCAAAACGCAAATATAAAATATAGCTGTTTTATTTGACATTGAAGTCAGATCCACTTTTCTTGGGATTTAACTAACTTTTTTTGTCTGATGCTCATTTTTCTCTGAAGTTAGTTTGACTATCTTTCAGTGTTGCTTTGTTGAACTATCTTTCAGGTTCCCTTGCTGTCAAGTTCATCTATTTCTACTCTTTTGGTTTATAATTTAACCTTCTTTTCGGTTTCCTCTTTATCATCTTAGGGTTGCACTTTCATTTTTACAGTTCAAAAATGTGTCGTTGAGTTTCCCTTTACTTAGGATTTTTGGTCTGAACTGAAAACCTAACTTTTGGTGTAGTGTAACCGATGGTTTATAAGAAATTTATTTTTTATTTTTTTTAATCTTTGCATACTAATGGTAACACTTTATGTCACCAATCTCACCCTTTGACATTAGTATCAAAAACTGATATGTACAAAATACTAACAAAGTTTATAGTATGTACACCATGTATTTACCTTAGTCATTTCATGACTCCCCCTATGCATATGCTGGTATATTATAATATATATGTATGTATACTTGTCTTTATACTATCTCTTCCTTTTCACCTTGTCTTTTACTTTTGTGCTATATTTTCCTTTTCCACTTTTGTACATATCATTTTCCTTTTCCCCCTTTTTTGATAGTAAGGGCAAAGGTGTATACCTATAGCTTATCAAAAATATGAGAGTGAGAGGTCTTCATTTCCTCCATCATCTTCTCCCATTTATCCTTTAAATTCTCAAGATCCATATGCTGTAATGTGATCTTGGCATGAATGTCGTCTATGCTATCTTCTACAGATATCTCAAGGGTGGCAACAAGTTGCACCTTGCTAAACTTATGTATTGTTACAGAAGTGTGAGGTTCGGTAAAAGTTGAGATTGTATCTCGGTAACCTCTTCTCTAAACTTTGATTCTTCTTTTAAATGTTATTGTATTAACCATTTGATTTCAATTATCTTTTCATAATGCAATTTGATTTCATTTCCATCTGTGGTTAGACTTTGAGCACTTGCGTTTAGATAAGAATCAATCTTTGCAATTTTGTCATTTTTATCCTTTGTAAATTTCTCTAAAGTGCATAGATTTTTAATTTAAGGAAACATCTTTAGTAATGATTGGATATAATTCATTGTTTAACTCTGAAATATTTACCTTATTTTTTGCCACTTCTTGGCTGATCTTTTCTGTCAGTTTGTATTGTAACTTTTGTTCTGCTCCTTGCTCAATCACATTTTCTGCATCTACATTCTGTGTTGTTATGGTGTCGGTGAGAATGGAAATTTGATCCAGAATGGGGGAATTTTCATAAACATCAATATCAAGAACTATCTATTTTAAGATATGCCTTGTCATCTCCAGTACTAAGGAGTCTCAGTGCTTCTTTTTAAGTTTTTCTTGCGAAGCTTTCCTTTGACAAATTTCTCCATATTCTTGTAGTGATTCAAAATCTAAAGTAGTTGGATCACACTTTGGTATTTCAATGATTTCATAAAGTACGACCTCCATCTTATTCTTCTTTTTCTTCTTCTTCTTCTTTTGTGATTCACCTGCATGTAAAACCATAGCCAACTTCTCTGCTTGGTCTGATGTGCTAGAGGAAATCTTATGTGGTGTTTTACCTTTGTCTTTTTTCTTGGTGTTTTCCTGTCGGTTGTCTTAGGATTCCTCCTTATCAACCTTCAGTGTTTCTACAGCATCTCCTTGGATTTTCTTAGGAGTGGTATCAATTGTCTTATCTTGTTCACCTTTCTTTTTTTGCACCTCATTTGCATCTTTCACTTGTGCATAATTTTTTGTTTGCTCTTCATAAGTTTGTTGTGTGTGATCTGTATTTGTAAAATTTTGATCACCATCTCTTTGTTCTCCACTGATGACCTCCTATTCATAGATTTCATCCTTATTTTCTCCTTCTCCTGCATCCTCGGGTGTTCTTGTATCAGGCTCGGGAGTCTTCTCTTTCTGTGATATTATATTGATTGCTTGAATCAATAATGGTATCTGGCCCAGTATGTGTATTTGGGAAGAATCTATTGTAGTGTCCTATTCGTTGGTTTAGTCCTTGACAAAAGTGACATCTTCATCTTTCTAAATCTCATCTACAGGATCTCCTTTGGTAATATCAATAATTGTATTGTCTGGCCATGTTTCATCTGCAACATCCATATCCTTTTTTCATGTTGTCTTTAATTCTTCTTTTTCCAATTCTACTATTGTGATATCTTCATCATTGATAGTAATATGTTTAGGGCTCGATGTAGCCAGATCATCCTTGTTAGGTTTATTTTTGGTAAGAGTAATTTATGGCATGAGACTTGTATCCTTTTTAGGAATATCAAGTATCTTTCTCCATTCAGCCTCACTCTTCCTATCTAGTTCAAGTAGATGTCCTTGAAGCACTTGGTAAGCTATCAACATTGGTGAGAAACTTTTGGAGTGATTCTTCATCATCTCTTTAATTTTCTCTATTTTGAGTCATGAGACATGATAGATACTAGGGCTCTTTCCCTAATCTCTTTCTCAAAGTGTAAGGAAAATTTCCATCTCATTGATAATCTATCTTGAAGTTCTTTACCATTTTATCTTTCTTCCTATCAGTCTTCTTCACAACTAAGCTAGTTTTAATCCTTTCTATGGATTCCTCATACATTCAAAACTTGGGCTGTGAATTATCTAATGGATCTTTTATCAATGCCTCAATTGTATTTGATGCTTGATCTATATTCACCTCATAGTAAAGTGGAGATAGCCATCCAATCCTTGGTACAACTGGTTTTATGTAGGTGTAGTCAGTGTCTACCATAAAACATATGCCAGTATTGAACTTTTCTATTAGCTGTTCTGGAATCCTTATTCTTTTCTGCATTCTATCTTTGAATCCAGAAAAGTATTCATCCATTCTTGACTCAAAATTGTCTCTTAGTGATTTTATGAACTCGCTAATCTGTATGGTCACTGGTCTTGTAGTGTCCCATTACACATTTCCTATAGATGGGAAAGATTCTTGGAAATAGAAAATATGCACATTATCAGAGAACCGATCTTACAAGAATTTGACTTTGCATTTCTTAGTGTCTTCATGTTGTCTTCTAATTGTCTGAGTAGCAGTTCTGACAAATCCAACTAGAGTCCCTTCTAGACAATATTGTATGTTGTATCCACTGCTCTAGATGCAATGTTGTTAATCCTTCTAGCCTGAAAGAACTTGTATCCTAAGATACATGCTCAAAATTTTAGTTCATCATCATTGATGGTCGATACTTTCAATCCTCTTCCATCCCATGTTGCACCTACATTCTTCTCAATTTCAAATTTAGGTGGGTGCTTTAGTGCCTTCACCTTATTGGTTATGGGATAACCGGTGAGAGCATTTATGAAATATGTAGTTATTGGTTTAGGCTCATCCAGCCATAAATTTTGGTCTTGTATCCTCATTAGTACTAACCAAATCCATTCGGTCTTGAACTCTTTCGGGAACCATAGGGAATTTCCAAGCCCTTTTACCTCAATGTGCTTATGCCTCAACTTCTAGGTCTCCAATCTCTGCTATCTTGCAGTGAATATATACTCGCACGTCTTTAACAAGTAAAACCCTACCTGGTATTCTAGAGAATGCACCAGTATTGCCAGGTTGTGAAGCAACCTCAGGAAATATCTTGTAGTGAGGTGCATGACAGGTTGAATTCTTGATTAGCTTGATCTTGTTCTTCTTAACATTCTTGAGCTTAGTGGCTCTTGATGTAGTTTCCATCATTTCTTAAATTAGGGCTTTTTCCCGTAAACAAAAATAGAGTTCTCAGTTATCTCTATTACTTCAAATTTTGTAGCTGTTAGGAATATGTTTAGAGTTCTATGAATTGGGTTGGAGTTTCTCTGCATTGTTTTATCTTTGTGCTCTTGTTTTACTATGGTAACTTGGTGAGAAATGAAACCCTTCCGTCATCTATTTATAGACTTTTCCCTAAGTCAAGTCATTAATTCTTAACCACTTCTTGGTGTGTGAAGACAGAGTCGTCAGGTCATACACTAACTTCTCTTTCAGTGAAAATGTGATGCTTTGGGGAAGTTGTTAGCTTGTTACTTTCACTGATGGATTTCAGTGTATGGCAAAGACAACTTTGTCAACTGACATGATTACTAACAGATCTCACTTTACACTACAAACTTTAGATTTTATATGTTAACCGATGATTCTCGATAAGTGTAGACAACTTAGATTTGTATGTATACTAATGCATTTTAGTAAGTATTGACCGATGAGATTGAATTCATAGAATTATAACAAGTAATACCATAGTGCATCTTTAATCATGCTGATTTGGTATTTTAACTATGTATAATGGAACTGATACAAAATATAACTTGGTATAATGTAGTTCTACACTTACTTGTTTTTCTTAGGTGGGCGTGATAATGTCACAAGATCCATTGGATAAGGTGTCACCATTTGTATTGCTCGGGCCAGCTTCATCACCATTTGTAGCTTTCCTCCATATTTTTTTTCTCATCTTCTGTTAGGAAACTGTGTGTCCCTTCTATTTATTTGGTTAGTGTAGTGTTGTTGGATGCATATTCTTTGTAATTCATTCCATGAGTATATTTTATTATCCCACATCCATAGGTAGTAATACTTGTCTAGATTATGCTTAGTATATAAGTGTATGTTGAGGCATTTGAAGGTACAAACAAATTTATTGTATTGAGCTTTCTCAAGGGAGGTTACCCCCTCAAAGTGGCCCGTAATCAATATATTCACTATGAGTTCTACTGCTGCTCTATGTTTTTTTAATTTTGTGCATTTTCATCATATTGCTATAGGAGGTTCTTCACGTCTGGTATCAGAGAACTTTCTTGGGCTAGCTGGGTGGAAATTATGTCAAAAAAAATTTATGTCATGGCATTCAGGTGCTCTGTTAATTATAATACTTCTTTTTTGTTTTCATTTGGGTTCATTCCAAATTATAGCAATTCTTGTTCTTGCAGTAGCTCATTTTAGTTGTTAGTATCCGAGTCATTTTTGTCTTTTAGCCATAGCTTCCTTGCTTTCTTCCCATTTCCTCTCAAATTTCCCCAAAACCCCCCAAATATCATTCTGCATAATTCCTTCCTTGACGAACCTACCCCAATTTCTTGATATCAAAGCCCTAAATCCCTTATTTATCTAATTTTAGGGTTTTTCCTAACTTTTTTGCTTCTCAACCAATCGCCACCTAAGCTGCCCATAAGGTTCATTTCCTAGTTCTTCACCTTTGTCCCTCTTGGACCTCTCTTCCCATTCTACCTCCCTACCTCTGAAACACTTAATTTTATTTTTCCCTTTTCATCAGAAAGTGTCCAACGACTTGTCAAACCCCCATTAACCATCTTCATTTTTCCCAAATCCAAGTTCTCCCTAACTGAACAAGTTTATGTTTCTATTTTTCTACCCATTTCAAAAAAAAAAAACCTGTTATATGGTTTTCACCCTGCACAAGAAAACATCATGGAGGAGGAACTTGCATCCCTCAAGACCAAACTTCAAGATCAGGATGAAACATTTCTCAGTCTCACTCCTCAACATTCAGCCATGAACTAAAACCATTCTGGAGACGTTGGGTTTTCTTCTGGCAATTTTCATGGATTGAAACTTGATTTTCCTCGCTTCGATGGTGCTGATGTAACTAGATGGATTTATCGGGAAGAACAATATTTCATCTTGCATAATACTCTAGATATCAACAAAGTCTTGCTTGCATCTTTTTATTTGGAACATGAAGCTCTTCAATGGTTCTGTTGGTACATCAAGGCTCGTGAAGACCCACCTTGGATAGAATTGTGTGCACTCCTTTTACAACACTTTGGCCCTAGTGCTTTTCATGACTTCATAGGAGCACTCACTAAACTTCACCAAACAAGCACAGTAAGAGAATACCAGATAAAGTTTTAAAAATTAGCTAATCACAAAGAGGGATTGTCTGATGAATTGTTTTGCAGTTCTTTTGTCAATGGTCTGAAGGATGCACTTTGATCTGAAGTGAAAATGTCCTGGCCCACTACAATGATGAAATCCATTTGGTTGGCTAAGTTAGCAGAGGAAAAGATTAGTTCTCTACAATGTTCTAGATCTAATTTTGTTCCATTTCAAAATATGGGTTCTCCACACCCTCAAGTCATGCCATCCCCCAAAACTACTCCTATCAAGCACTTGTCTGAAACAGAGAGGCGGGCCCGTCGAGAAAAAGGGCTTTGTTACAATTGTAATGAGAAATGGTCCTAGGGCCATAGATGTGTTCAACAAAATCTCTATCTCTTGGATGTGGATTCTCCACATGAACTGGAAGAGTATGTAGATGCTCAGGAAATAGTAGATGATGAGGTTGAGCCTCAATAGACACTTGCTCAACCTCCTTCACTAGAAGCCCGACCAGAAATATTTTTTTATGCTTTGGGAGGAGTCACTACCCCACAAACCATATAGGTCTAGGGTTACTTCAACAAGATCCCTCTTATTATACTCATTGATTATGGTAGCACTCATAACTTCATTGACCCCCAAATAGCCAAATAGGTTGATTTCTTTGTACATCCATGCTCTAGCTTTGAAGTCACGATTTCCAATGGGGGCACTTTACCTTGCAAAGGGAAATGTCACAATGTGAGTCTCTCTATTGGATATTATAACCTACGCTCTGACATGTTTTCCTTTTCATTAGGTGGATGTGATGTGATTTTGGGAGCCCAATGGTTACACATTCTTGGCCCCATTCTATGGGATTTTTCTATACTTTGGATGCAATTTTTAGTCAATTGGAAACAACACACTTTGAAAGGATTACAGTCAGGGTCTCTCAACATCATACGTTCACATAGTAGGCAAAATATTAATAATAAGAATTCACATGGTGTCATTTCTCAACTCCATTCCATTCAAATGCAACCATCAACGGTCTCTAGTACTCCTGCAGATCTACAACAAATTTTGTATAAGTATTCAGGTGTATTTGCTAAACCTATGGGATTTCAACCTTCTGACCTAGAGGACCACCATGTTCATCTCCTTCCCAGTAGTGTCCCACCCAACATTAGACCCTACCGCTACCCATTTCATTAGAAGACCAAAATCGAGATGATCATTCATGACTTACTAAAAAAAGGTATTATTCGCCCTAGTACTAGTTCCTTTTCTTCTCCAGTTCTCCTTATCTGCCAAAAAGATGGGTCTTGGTGACTTTGCATTGACTTCTGAGCACTTAATCATCTCACCATAAAGGATAAGTTTCCCAATTCAGTTGATGATGAAATTCTTGATGAGCTTCATGGCGCTCATTTTTTCTCCAAGTTGGATCTTCATTTCATTTATCATCAAATTAGGGTTAATGAGGAGGATAACCCTAAAATAGTCTTCTGCACACATGATGGTCACTATAAATTTTTAGTCATGCCCTTTGGCCTCACTAATGCTCCTTCAACATTTCAGGGAGTGATGAATAAAATATTTGGGCCCTACCTCCAAGAATTCATTTTGGTCTTCTTCGATGATATCCTTATCTATAGAAAAACCTGGGGTTAGCATCTCCATCATTTGGAGCTCATAATGTGACTTCTCTCTAATCATCAACTCTATGTGAAACAATCTAAATGTGTGTTTGGCCAGGAGGAAGTGGAGTATCTCAGGCATATTGTTGCACACCAAGGGGTTTGGGTGGATCCTACAAAAATAGATGCCATTAAAAATTGGCCGCATCCTCAAACTCTCAAATGCCTTTGAGGTTTTTTGGGGCTGACTGGCTATTATTACAAGTTTTTCAATAATTACGGGAAGATTACGGCACCATTGACATTGATGTTAAAAAAGGATGCTTTTACTTGGATCCATGTTGCTGAGAATGCATTTGAACAACTGAAGCAAGCTATGTGTAGTATACTTGTTTTCGCAATGCCAAATTTTTCCATGTCGTTCACTATTAAGAGTGACACTTGTGGCAATGGACTGGATGTTGTTCTCCTTCAAGATGACCATCCTATTGCATTCACTAGCAAAGCCATTTTTGGTAAGAATTTATCCCTATCTACATATGAAAAATAAATGATGGCTATTTTTCATGTTGTATAGAAGTGGCGGCCATACCTCCTAGGGAGTCATTTTTGCATCAAGACCGATCACAAAAGTCTAAAATATTTCCTGGAACAATGAGTATCTCCCCCTATATAATAGAAATGGGTCAGCAAACTCATGGGGTATGATTATGAGATAACCTAAAAGAAGGGTAAGGAGAATATTGTGGCAGATGATCTTTCTCACACATTTGATGATTAAGCTTCCCTTTCAGCTATTTCTATGTCAATTCCAAATGGATTAGAATCTGTTCAGCAGGGCTATGTCAGCAACTCTTCTTTATCTCAAAACATTCACGAGTTGGCCAATAATCCTTCTGTGTGTGTGTAAATGGGTACCTGATGAAAAAGACACAAACACTCAATAAGTCATTGCATTAGTCCAAAAGTTTAGATAAAACATTCAAAACCTCTAATATCGACCTATTGCCTATTAACTAGGAGGAGTGTAATTAGTAACATATCAGCCCTTAGAATATGCTACAAATCAGTGATGAATACACCCTAGCATGAAGGATTTTAGATTAAAACAAGCCAAAAGATGATAAAGCATGCAATCTAGCTCTAAAAGTTGAAATGAAAAAAATGAAAAAGCGTGAAATGAAAGATGAAATATAAGTCTAATGTTAATTCAATAGCATAAAAATGTATTTTTGATCTAAAGTGAAGGCTTATTTACTCTCAAAAATGGCTTCTATTTATAGAAGAATAGGAGAGAGAGAGGGGGGACAAGGTTCATTTATGAATTAGAAGACTCATAAATGGAGGTGTAAGAGCCATTAATGCCCAAGGCATTAATAAGGCACGGGAGAGACATAGGCTTAAGGCATCTTTATTAATGAGGCATTAATGAAAGCCTTAAAGAGGTAAGGGAGGATGTAAGAGGATGGCTTGAGAAAGTGGAATTTCTCAAGTGGGTTGAGTTGCTAAGCATTCCTTAATGGAATGTGACAACATTAGGAGGTACATTAGGACTAGAATTAGGAATAGGATTAGATTAGCATGGGTGAATGGGTTGAGAAGGGTTAGAACCCAGGGTAGAAGGGGTTGAGATAGGTTAGGTTGGGGTTTAGGGGAATATCAATAAATGAAATAAACTTATTTAATTCATTTAGAAATATAGGAATTAATTATTTAAACAATGAAATTGTTTTTTAATAATTATGGGACTATAGCCATTTTAATTAAATTAAATAGGCTAGGGGAAAGAGTTATTTTGCAAGTGGGTAATTGATTTTGGGATTTATTTAATTCCTTTATAATTAAATACTATAGCCATGTTTGATTTTGATTTGATTTGATTGGTCGAAATTGATTTGAATTATATGGCTATAATAGTTAATATAAATTAGTGATAAAAATCACTTAGGACATTAAATTGATTTGAATAATTATGCCAAGCAGTAATAGGGTCGTTTGGACATAATCAAGGGTATGATCACACTAAGGGAAAATAGGGTCTGTTGGTGCTATTTCTTGTCCAAAATGTGCCTTTTAATTTTTGTAGGGTCTCCTGTCATTAGTAGTGTCAAGGGCTTTGAAATTGGTATTCAAATTTTTTTTATGCCTCTGCAAAGTGTGCTCAAACCCTCAACCTAATTGAAAATTGTCAAAAGTGACTAAAAACCCTAAGTGCCTTGAATGATGCTATTCTTGCGTTACTTTTTCGGTCACTTAAGTTGTATTAAGTCACGTGTCCATGTTGGATGGGTTACTTTTTACCAAAAGATTGTATCATCCTAACCGCTTTAATAATTCCTAGGTCTCGCTATGTAGGTCCCTTTCACGTCATCCCCTTATGTATCATGCAAGTTTGAAAAGATCAGACGGCTCGCTTATCTGCTTATCTCCCAGATGCTCAACATCTAACGTATAAGTGAATAAGTGGAGGCAACATGTGTCCTTGGTGGGGCCGAGCTGTTGAAAAGGCATTCTTTTAAATAGTGCACAAGTTTGAAAGCATCGAACGGACCACTTATTCGCTTAAAGGAAAAGTGCATGACATGTAACATATAAGAAAATAAGCGGTGATGACAGTTGTCCAGGGAAGTATGTGGGTCCAATTGCAGATGAGTATGAAAGGTGTTAAAACCCAGAAGGATCTTACAGTCAGCTTATCCACTTATATCCAAGATGCTCGACATCTAATGAATAAGCGAATAAGCGATGATGACATCTGGCAGTTGGTGGGCCCAGGCATTCAAAGTTGGCGAAGGTTTAAAGTTCAGTTTAGTTGCTCCATATCTAATGTATCGCTTATCTGCTTATGTCCAAGATGCTCGACATCTAACGTATAAGGAAATAAGAGGAAGTGACACATGTCCTCAGTCGAAAGTTGTTTTTGGGAAAGTAAGATGGCCATTAGATGTGAAGGATGAAGCCTAGAATTGACGGTTCAAATTCAAAGTTGATAAAATAAGTTGTAGAGAGTTGTTAAGCCATGAAATTGAAGCTAGTAAATTAATTATAGAACATGTGACAACTCTAGTCTAATTCAATTCAAAAGACTGATTTGATTGAGACCATAAATTGATTAAGTTGATTGCAATATCAATGATTCACCAAAACCATTTGAGCAAAGATGGAATTAAAAGAAAATCAGCTTCACGCGACTTCTATGCAGAACAAGTAAGCTCACTGATTTATTACTATTCAAATTGAGATAGAGTTTGTAGTTTAGAGAAGGTTTTAGAGCACTTCTTTCAGAATCTAGTTCTAGTATTGATAGCAAACCCTTAGAATGGCCCCTAGAGTTGAAATTTTGGGACAGGTTGATTACCAGAAATGGAACGTTAGGGAGGATTTATTGCAGCAATTACCATTGTCCTCAGGGGATGCCACACAAGCAAAGAAGGCAGTGCCTCAACATCCCCGCTTCAAAATTGGAGATGGGTTATATGATTCAAGAAGATGGGAAAGAGATGCTACTACTAGTTTAGATGCCCTTACTCTGTTTAGAGCAGCTTATAGTCAAAGAAAGGCCCCCACCCCAGACTGTAATATTTGGGAACTAGATGTTGGAAAGTTGATAGCACCTAGTGTATTCATTGACACTAATTTGCTCATTCTAATAGAAAAGACTTATGATAAGGTGTCTAGGGTTGTTAGAGACACCCGAGGAAATATAATACTGATTGTAATAGCAGATGAAATCAGAAGAATTTTCAAGCTGACTGACACTTCCCAAAATATGGATGATATTGACCTCAAATATTTTGAAGAAATATACAATAACCAAAGGGATTATTACAGAGGTGAAGTACTGAAGGGGTATGCTAATAAGATAGGAAATTTGGTTGTAATAGGACAAGGAACCCCTGAACCTTTCAAAGTGGATTTTTTCATTGGCAAGGCCAGGAAAATGTACAGTTCCCTGTGCAATATTTTGGGGATAAATGAAGACACGACCATGCCAGTCCATATAATGTTGATGGTAGTTCAAATTATACATCCCCACTTGTCAGTAGTGTTCAATTATGCATCCTATATTGCTTAGGAGATGCATGATGGCTTGTTAGGGATCAAATATGGCAATATACAAAAGCCAATGGGTTGGTATTCCCTTATGATGCATATGTTCTTATTTAACAGTGCAGATTTCTTTGAAGAAGAAATGGAATTGGAGAGATTTCAAGATGATGAAGAATTGCTTGTTCAGATGTGGAGTGTAGATTTGTCCTAGGATAGAAAGAATTCAAGTTATGTATACTTTGACAAAATTTTTGCAACCAAACTTAAATCATTACTAAGCAACCAAAATGCAAGAGTCCATAATGAAGTAATGATGTTGTTAAGGCCTATGGAGCATGCCCCTGAGCTAAAAAATTTCTCACAACTAGGGAGATTTGATATTGTACCCTTTTGCCATAGTGATTAGGGTTTATGGTTTTAGAGGTGTTCCTTATGTGCTACCCTACAAAGTCCCACTCAAAATTGGGATAGCAGAAATCATAAGACAATTAGGTGGGCTGCAGGAGGAAGCTTAAACTGGAAAGATGAAGGGAAATATCTTCCCTGCCCTCACTAAAGCCCATGAATTTATCATAACAAAAGGAGGGTGGACACAGTTTGGCAAATACTTTGAACCCTATCATTTATCCACTTCCATAGCTAGGTGTGCAGACAATGAAGATTTTGTCATGGGCATGTTTAGAAAGAGGACCAATTGTATAATGCTAAAGCATCAATTCTACTATCCAGAGGATATTATTAGGAACATTTTTGAACTGGAGGTTCAAGAAGTCAGGAAGGAGAAGTGGATGGTATATAAGAAATCCTTGGACTTTGTCCAGAATTTTGACAAGACCTATGATCCTCTAAAGGATTTTTTCCCATGGTCTTATAAAATTGATTCACTAATGAATCTTTTTGAGGGAATAATGCAAACCCTA
>MU223335.1:1329884-1350952 GCA_018584345.1 Thuja plicata | reverse complement strand
CTAAATATATTTTTTTTATTTTTTTTTAAATTGATTTTAATGGTTTTTTTTTTCTCCCACTAAAACTGCTATGTTGCTGAAAACGTCTTTTTCAAAAAGGTACAATGACTTCGTACAACATAACTTTCTTTCTAAGATAGATATCAATGTGATTCTTTTGAATTTGGTTTTGTAACATCCATATGGAGGGCATGCAATTGGTTTGATGACATTATCATGATTATTGCATATTTTATGAACGTTTGAAGTAGAGTCAACTGTAATTTTGACATACCTTGTCTGCGTAACTGATAACTTGTTGTGTATTTATCGAAATTCAAATTTTTTTTTTTTGATAGAAAGAAGACTCAAAAATGGAGGGCACTGTTATTTTTCAAATTTTTTTTTCTATTTTCTACTATTTTTCATTAAATGTCAAACCTGGAAGTTTATATTTGATAAAAAACCTACATCTGATGCACGTCAAAAAACTTAGACCTAATTAATTCAAAATTTGTCAAATATATATTCGTTAGAAAGCTCGTTCAGAGTACTTGTGTGATGAAAAAGGAGGTGTCCCTATTCTTTCATTTGAGCCCCGCGCTTGACCCCCGAAGCCATGAAAACTGTAGATTTCTGTTAGTCTTTGCAGATAGCCTCAATTTTGGGGGTTTCGATAGAAAGTACTTTCAATAGAAAGTACTTTCAATCGAAACTAATTAGTTTCGATCGAAAGTACTTTCTTCATTTAACATGCATATGGGTGAAAATCCCTTTAAAATCTTTACTAAATTAGTTTCGATTGAAACTAACATAGTTTCGATCGAAACTAGGTTAGTTTCGATAGAAACTAAACAAAAAAGGTAGTTTCGATCAAAATTATTAATGTTTTGATCGAAACAATCAGGCACTTTCTATCAAAATTACCTGACTAAATCCTCCCACCTAGCGAATTCGTGAGGAATTTCTTCCTCCGAAAAAGTGTAACCCACTATTGTGGGATCACCCATGTGTGGAGGGCATTATTTTGCTAGAACAACAACCCACAAGATCTTGAGGGCTAGATACTATTGGCCTTATGTTTTCCAAGATGCTCACACTTTTGTCAGGAAATGTGATCCATGCCAGAGAATTTCAAGCAAGATGAAATATTCCGGGGCATTGTTATTAAACTTAGTGGTAGCAGAGGCTCCCTTTTCTATGTGGGGAATGGATTTTATGGGGAAATTTAATGAAAAGTCCAGTGGAGGCCATGGCTAGATTTTTCTAGCAACTGATTATTTCACAAAGTGGGTAGAAGCAATCCCAACCAAAAAGGCAACAAGTGTTGTGGTTATTGACTTTTTGATGGATAATATAATTACCAGATTTGGTGTTCCCCTTAAACTGATAATGGACAATGTCATGTGATTTAGGTTAGAAGAATTCACTGAATTTTACTTTGATATGGGAATTTTCATGTCCTATTTGTCCCCATACCACCCTTAAGCTAATGGTCAAGCAGAATCCAACAATAAAAGAATTTTACAAATTTTGAAAAAGACCTTGGAGGGAAATAAGAGAGCCTGGCATATTAAATTGAAACTTTCCCTATGGGATGATAGGATTACTATCAAGAAGGCCATTGAAAGGTCTCCTTTTGAATTGGTTTATGGTGTTCAATAAAGAATGCCTGTTAACAATTTGGTCCTAATTTACAAGTTTATCCAAGATGAAGGAATAGAAATATTTGAACGTATGGAAGAAACGATGGTTTAGCTGGTGGAATTGGATGAGATAAGGAGAGAAATCTAGAGAGAAAATATCAAACTACAACAAAGAATGAAATACCTTTTTGACAGAAGAGCAGATGTGAGAAAGTTTCTACCTGGTGATTTTGTATTGCAGTGGAATGTTAAGGCTGAAGAGAAAGGCAAGCACAAGAAATTTGAATCATTGTGGATTGGGCCTTATGTTATATCTAGGATCTTTAGGAAAGATTATTACTTCCTCAAGAATCTGGATGATGAAGAACAGGAATTGCTAGTGCATGGATAATTCTTGAAAAAATTATTTAATTAACTTCTACTTTCCATGCTCAGTAGTCTATAATATATGTACATGTGTGTTTCCCTTCGGTTGTGTGTTTGTTTCTATTTTTAGGTTAGTTTTTTTTGTGGTCTGCTTCCCAAGAGATCTATGCTTCTTGTCATAACCTAGTGTTTAAACATCCTCAGAGAGAGCCACTGTTGGTGCTATTTCTTGTCCAAAATGTGCCTTATAGTTTTTGTAGGGTCTCATTTCATTAGTAGTGTCAAGGGCTTTGAAATTGGTATTCAAATTGTTTTTATGCCTTTGCAAAGTTTGCTCAAACCCTCAACCTAATTGAAAATGGTCAAAAGTGACTAAAAACCCTAAGTGCCTTGGCCGATTCTATTCTTACGTTACTTTTTCGGTGACTTAAGTTGTATTAAGTCATGTGTCCATGTCGAATGGGTTACTTTTTGCCAAAATATTGTGTCCTCCTAACCACTTTAATAATTCCTAAGTCTCGCTATGTAGGTCACTTTTACGTCATCCCCTTATGTATCATGCAAGTTTGAAAAGATCAAACGACTCGCTTATTATCTTATCTCCAAGATGCTTGACATCTAACATATAAGCAAACAAGAAGAGGTGATGCATGTCCTTGGTGGGGCCGAGCATGTTAAGAAAGTCTTCTGTTAAAAGGTGAGCAACTTAGAAAAAATTGGACGGTGCACTTATTCGATTATCTCCAAGATGCTTGACATCTAACGTATAAGCAAATAAGTGGAATCAATGTGTGTCCTTGGTGGGGCCGAGTTGTTGAAAAGGAATTCTATTAAATAGTGCACAAGTTTGAAAGGATCAAACGGACCGCTTATTCACTTAAAGGAAAAGTGCACGACATCTAACATAGAAGCAAATAAGCGGTGATGACACCTGTCCAGGGAAGTATGTAGGTCCAATTGCAAATGAGTATGAAAGGTGTTAAAACCTGGAAGGATCTGATAGTCAGCTTATCTGCTTATATCCAAGATGCTCAACATCTAATGAATAAGTGAATAAGCGGTGATGACATCTGGTAGTTGGTGGCCCCGGGCATTCAAAGCTGGCAAAGGTTTAAAGTTCAGTTTAGTTGTTCCATATCTAACAGCTTGCTTATCTGCTTATCTCATATGTATAAGTGAATAAGTAGAAGTGACATGTGTCCTCAGTTAACAATTTTTTTTCAGAAAGTAAGATGCCCGTCAAATGTGAAGGATGAAGCAAAAAATTGACGGTTCAAATTCAAAGGTGATAAAACAAGTTGCAGAGAGCCGTTAAGCTGAGAAATTAAAGCTGGTAAATTAATTATAGAACATGTGACAACTCCAGTCAAATTCAATTCCAAAGACTGAGTTGATTGAGGCCATAAATTGATTAAGTCGATTGCAATATCAATGATTCACCAAAACCATTAAAGCAAAGACAGAATGAAAATAAAACCAGCTTCACGCGACTTCTGTGCAGAATGGGTAAGCTCACTGATTCATTACTATTCAAATTGAGATAGAGTTTGCAGTTTAGAGAAGGTTTTAGAGCTCTTGTTTTAGAATTTGGTTCCAGTATTGATAGAAAACCCTTAGAATGGCCCCTAGAGTTGAAATTTTGGGACTGGTTGATTACCAAAAATAGAATGTTAGGGAGGATTTATTGCAGCAATTACCATAGTCCTCAGGGGATGCCACACAAGCTAAGAATGCGGTGCCTCAACATCCCCCCTTCAAAATTGGGGATGGGTTATATGATTCAGGAAGATGGGAAAGAGATGCTACTACTAGTTTAGATGCCCTTACTCTGTTTAGAGCAGCTTATAGTCAAAGAAAAGCCCCCAGCCCAGACTGTAATATTTGGGAACTAGATGTTTGAAAGTTGATAGCACCTAGTGTATTCATGGACACTGATTTTCTCATTCTAATATAAAAAACTTATGATAAGGTGTCTAGGGTTGTTAGAGACAACCAAGGAAATATAATACTGATTGTAACAGTCAATGAAATTAGAAGAATTTTCAAGTTGACTGACACTTCCTAGAATATGGATGATATTGACCTTGAATATTTCAAAGAAATATACAATAACCAAAGGGATTATTACAGAGGTGAAGTAGTGGAGGGGTATGCTAATAAGATAGGAAATTTGGTTGTAATAGGACCAGGAACCCATAAACCTTTCAAAGTGGATTTTTTCATTGGCAAGGCCAGGAAAATGTACAGTTCCCTGTGCAATATTTTTAGGATAAATGAAGAGATAGCCATGCTAGTCCATATAATGTTGATGGTAGTTCAAATTCTACATCCCCACTTTTCAGTAGTGTTCGATTATGCATCCTATATTTCTCAGGAGATGCATGATGGCTTGTCAGGGATCAAAGATGGCAATATACAAAAGCCAATGGGTTAGTATTCCCTTATGATGCATATGTTCTTATTTAACAGTGCAAATTTCTTTGAAGAAGAAATGGAATTGGAGAGATTCCAAGATGATGAAGAATTGATTTTTCAGATGTGGAGTGCAGGTTTGTCCTGGGATATAAAGAATGCAAGTTATGTATACTTTGACAAATTTTTTGCAACCAGACTTAAATCATTACTAAGCAACCAAAATGCAAGAGTCCATAATGAAGTAATGATACTGTTAAGGCCTATGGAGTATGCCCTTGAGCTGAAAAATGCTAACAACTAGGGAGATTTGATATTGTACCCTTTTTCCACAGTGATTAGGGTTTATGGTTTTAGAGGTGTTCCTTGTGTGCTACCCTACAGAGTCCCACTCAAAATTGGGATAGCATAAATCATAAGACAATTAGGTGGGCTGCAGGAGGAAGCTTTGACTGGAAAGATGAAGGGAAATATCTTCCCTACCCTTACTAAATCCCATGACTTTATCATAACAAAAGGAGGGTCAAAATAGTTTGGTAAATACTTTGAACCTTATCATTTGTCCATTTCCATAGCCAGGTGTGTAGACAATGAAGATTTTATCATGGGCATGTTTAGAAAGAGGACCAATTGTATAATGCTAAAGCATCAATTCTACTATCTAGAGGATATTATCAGGAACATTTTTGAACTGGAGGTTCAAGAAGTCAGGAAGGAGAAGTGGATGGCATATAAGAAATCCTTGGACTTTATCCACAATTTTGACAAGACCTATGATCCTCTAAAGGATTTTTTCCAATGGTCTTATAAAATTGATTCACTAATGAATCTTGTTGAGGGAATAATGCAAACCCTGAATGAGAAAAGGAAGAGAGAAGTTGAGAATGAACTAGAAAAGGCTCTAGCTATTATGAATATAAATTTCCTTAGAGTAGAACAGTTCCACCTGGGAACTATCTAGTATACAAAAGAAGAGGATATAGCATTGTTGCTGCCAGAGTTGATCAGCCCATTCAGCATAAGGGAAAGAGGAAAATGGACACTGAAGTTTAATAAGTACCCTCTCCAAAGAGGCAAAGGGTGGAGATAAAAGAATAAGGAGGTGAATTATATTCTCCTTCCCAATCCCCTATGCAACATGATGACCAAACCATTGTTGAGCAATTGCTCAAGATGAGAAATGCTGGTGAAGTAGTTGTTACTACTCAAGAACTACAAGAAGGGATGCCAAAAGAACCTAAACATACATCATCTGACCTTACAGTGGTAGAATTTGTTGGCAAGGAATTAGATCCTGTGACTAAACAGGCTAGTGATGAATTCTTGCCTGATGACAATTTCATCAAAACTAGGGCTTTTATTCAGTTTCTATGGAGGTGCCATATTGGTGAATACAAAGACAAGTGATAAAAAATGATAAAAGCTCAACCCAATGCTGCCAAGGAGGACATAGAGAAAGAATTCAAACAAGAATTGGTATTAAAATTTGACATGATTACTCCTGAAGAGGGTAGACAAATGATGAAAAGGTAGGGGGTTCTCATATTGCCACAATGGGATTTAGCTGATGCAGTGGTTTTTGATACTATAAGGAAACAATCTAAACCCATAATCCCTGTTGGAACATCAATTGGTACTCAATTTAGTGAGGATCATGCAGTGTTGGCGATCTGGTCACTGAAGAAGAAGGACAAGAGAAGAGTTAAAGAAGATGATGAGACTGAAGACATGGGCAGGCTAATTGTGAAAAGGGTTGCAGATACCTCAGAAACTGAAGTAGCTAACCTTGTTCTACAGGTTGCCAATTTGAGCATGAAAGTGTTAGAAAAGGAGAAGGAAGCATATGCTAGTCTGAATGAAAAGTATGAGTTTGTGCTCAAGGCTTATAATGAAGAGAGGGTTAAATCTTTGATGAAGGACAACAAAATAGTAGAGTTGGAAGGTAAGAAAAAGATTCATTTGATGCCCCAAAGGGTAATTTCTCAGGACCCATATCAACCTTCCTCTTCAAGTCCATTCATAAAATAGCCCCCATCCCATGCACCTCTATGTCCTACTATTCAAGAAGCTATTGATGCCAAGAGAGAAGAATTGGAAGCTGAGAAGAATAGGCTAATCAGCGAAAGAACAAGATTAGAAGAGGAGGGTAAGACGGACCTAGAAGATTCCCCAACATACAAAGAGGCTAATGAGTTGGTGAAGCAAAATTATTCTAATCAAATATTCTCCAACCTCAAAAGTTGTGCCAGTGAGGTCAACCTCTCTAATCTATACCTGTTGGGTAAGAAGATTGCAAGCATAATCAACAAATATGAAGATGAAAAGGAAAAATGGAATCTGATAGTGAGTAGATGGAAAGAGAAGGCATCCCATGTTAAATATTTCAATTCCCTCTCAAAAGAGAAAAATAATATTGATATTATTCTAACAAGCACTCATAAGTGTCTCAAATTGATGGTCAATTTAGAAACCAAGAGAAACATCGTCATGAAGAAGATCACAACTCTGAGAGGGGTATTTTCTAAGGAAAAATACGATATGTATCCCTATATGTTCAAAGAGGATGGGAACATGAAGAATGGAGCCCTATGGCCAAGGCAATTAAATGAAGCAATAACTAGCAGGACAAAAAGTATTGTCACTTTGGCAAATACTAGCTGGTTTGTTTTAACCATTGATATTTTGAGCAAAGCTAGGGCATTTTTTGAATCTTTGGAAGTAGAAGTAGAGAAGGCCAATAGTGACTAGGAGGAGTTCAGCAGCCAAAAAGATGAAGTTCTCAATTTTAGTTGGCCTAGTGATGAGGTGTTCACCATGTGAGTTAGCAAGTATGGAGTAGTCACCCCGGTAGCATGAGACAATAAATATGAAGGGGATAGATAACACCAAGGAGGTTGAGTGAATGGGGAAAATTAGATATTTAGGGCCTCTACACCAACCAGAGAACAAGATATAGATGATAAAGACCCAACTACTTCGAAACAACTTCAAGCATTCAGGTGGCCACAAGACAAATGATCACATGGCTCATAGAAAATATTGTTATCTCATCAGCCAGAATTTTTGTCTCTTCTTGGAAGTGTATTTTGTCATGTAGCCCAGTCATCCATAGCTTGTTGCATCCTTATTTTCTAAAAGGATTCCAAGATGACTGGGGCTACCTATAAGTATCAAGTTGTAATATTGTAATAATGATGGTAAAAATAAGACTAGAAGGCAGATTATGACATTGGTCTGACTATTGGTTTTGAGTCTTCAAAATGTACTGCTATTGAGTTCATATTAATAAAATTACAATGGAATCTCCATTTTCATGTCAATGATGTCTTCTTGCATTTACCATTAATTCTTGTATGTTCAATTTGTAAGGCATTTTGAGTGTACTGGTTATAAGATAGTCATGTTCTTGTTTGTGAGTTACTTTCAAGGAGAGTTTAAATATTACAGATGATTGTAGAGGATTAGGATTCATGTAAGGATTTGATACATTGGTGTAGGAGTGAGAGGATAGTTTGTAAGGCACTCTATCTGGGATTCATTTGTGTTTCTATTAATTATCTTAATATGTCTATGCTCTATTATGATTCTATCACCCATGATTAGGCACTGGTCAAGATGCTAACAAGTGGTTATTATCATCAAATCAAATATTAAAATCCTTATTTTCGTATATTTAAGAGCAAATATGTGTTGTTGATTGTATTCAGAGGATATAATTCATCTTAGTGATTCCTTGAAGAGTGAACCGATAGGTTAGCCTTCCTAGACCAAAGTGGCATAAAAATAAGAAGGGTTATGAATCCTTAATCCATTATGAGATTCTGTGTCATTCAGTGAGTTGTAATCAGGTTTACCCACCTGGGTATGTGGAGCCCAAAGTGTAGAAGGAGTTTCATCCTTGTTAGTTCACCTTATTCATGTATGAACCTGCATTGGGAATAGAGGGTCAAGCACTTATTGTTGTTTTAATTGATTCATACAAGAAAAAGAGCTAACAGGGTCCATAGTTGGAATAGACCAAATTTAGGTGGTTACATTTTCCCCTCTTTGAATTGATGTGTGAGCAGTGCATTAATTCAAAGAAAGTTTTTAATTTTGACTTCAGAAAGATTGAGAATCCCATTCTTGGTTGTCGAATGAAATGCTGATAAGATCAGTCCCACACTTGATTTAACAAAACTGATAGAATTGATTTTGAACTTCGTTGTCATCCAAAGATCAATAAAAGATTTTTAAAATATCAATTCTAAACCTGGTTGTCATCCAAAAATTGATAATACTGATTCTGAACTTGGTTGTCATTCAAATTCTAGTATGAAGCTACGAGGAGATTTAAAAATATTCTAAAATGAGGAAACATAAGATATCCAGCTTATGAGAACCAAAGCTTTCTATCCAATAGTTCCTACTTTAGTCAAGGGAACTGTTATGCACCTAGTTTGTTTGATAATGAGGTCGTTTTGATGTTGTTTCAAGAAAAAAATTATTTGGTGATAGTGTGATCATGCCCCCTCAGAAATGAAATTGAAGGAAAAGAATAAAATCCCTTAGTTGAATGAACGTATTACTTGCAGGAAGCAGTTACGGCAAGAAATAACATAGTAGAAGAAGTGGAAAGAAATGGTGTGTTTAAAAATAAACACATTAGTACCAAGTCATTTACATGAAAATGTGAGTTTTATTTCATTCCCGATAGATCAAAGATTTTGGGAAGCATGGGTATGTAAATATCTTGGATTTTAGATGAATTAGAAATAGAAAGGAGTTTGAGCTCAAATCCTTATGTTGTACTTTCAAAAATGCATCATGCAATCTCTAAATGCAGCTATATGAAGACTCTTAGGACTTTGTCATTGATTAGCAAATATTGCAACATTTTTATCATCATTGGACATTTTTTGTAATGGATACCTGATAGTACAACCATCACTAACACCCACTGATATTATGAAAGTATGATTACTATGTTTGATTGAAATGTTAGAAATAGACTTAAGTATCAAGGCATAGAAGCCAGGATAACAAAAAAAATCACCTTCCTTTTAATATACCAGATTCTGAGTAAGGCAAGATATTGGACCCATAATGACCTTGAAAATTCATATCCTTGGGTAAATTATGATTCATATACCTTAGTGAGAATTTGGATAAGAAAATAGACAAGGAAATTGTTTCAAACTCACCATAGTTTACACATAAGAAAGATCGAGATATATGCAACTATCCACCCATAGTGGCAGCTCCTACCATAAACATCCAAGTTAGGTGAAATTTATAGGATCATGTGGAACAATCACCATACATAGAAAATCAAGAAAAAATTATGCCCCCAATCCTTGCGACTCTTGGTCTTTGCGCAGACGTCATTGAGTAACTAAGAAGACATAACAAATCATCAATTGAGAATCAATCAAATAAAATTTATAATTACTTAGATGCCCCTAGTTGAAAACATCATCAAGACATAAAAGAATCATAATCAAACCAATAAAAAAATATGTGTTTAAGTAGTACTTTGTGCATCCATATGTTAAACACAGTAGAGATTCATCAATTAGAAATTTAGAATATAAGCAATGTGGTGTTCCATGTCCGTGCATTTGATTAGGATAATTTGTTCATGTTTGCGATCTAGTATACATTTTTAGGAATGTTGTGAATGTAAATGTCATGTCCCATGTCATTAAAAGACACCTTGGTTTTAGAATGTGATATTATTTTGCATGTGTCAAGAAACATTATGTTCGTGAGCCAAACGAGCCTAGAGAAATTTACCAACTACAACTGACTATGCCAATAAAGATGCCCCCAATGCAGAATGACTTATTCCTAAGATGTAAAGATAGACAAATCCCAAGCGAGGACAAGATAGTCATGTAGGAAAATGAAGTCAGCGTATGAGCACAGGAAAAATTGTGAAGGCCTAGTATTAGTAGTGCATTGATAGATGGAGCGCAGAACACAAGTGACGCCTAATTGCTAGGTTTTAACTACTTGGAAAAATCTTTTCTCTTTCTTTTTTCTACCAAGATGCCTATTTTACCAGGTGCTCATCAAGGAACTTTTTTATTTTTCAATTTTTTTTCTATTTTTGCTTTTTTGAATGTTTTTGTAGTATCAAGGTGCCTATTTACCATGTTTTCACCAAGAATACCCATTTTGTAGGACCTTTTCCACTGTTTTTGGATTTCTTCAGGATCAATTTTATGAATCTTTTTTGTATTTTGCAAGAACTTTTTGCTGTACAGGCTCTGCTAGCCAAACATTAAGCTTGGAACTACTTCAAATGTAGAGTGTTGATAGGATCTGGAAGAATTTTGCCCTCAGGTGTAGCTAACTGATAAGCTCTAGTGCCAAAAGTAGCAGTGATAACATAAGGTCATAGCCAAGTAGGTTCAAACTTTCCTTTCTGCTCTTTGTTAGGCTGGTTCTTAGGATTTTCTTTTAGGAAAAGGTCTCCCACCTCAAACTTGCGTGGTTTAAATTTCTTGTTGGAACCTTTAGACATTCTTGCTTGTTACACTCTGAGGTGATCGAACGCTTGTTATCTGTGCTCATCTAGGAGGTCCAGAGAATTTACTCTATCTATGTGGTATTGTTCATCAGTAACCAGTCCTTGTAAAGATATCCACAAAGATGGGATCTCAACCTCAATAGGTAATACTACCTCAGTGCCATAGACTAGAGAAAATGGTGTGGCTCTAGTTGGTGTTTGGATGCTTGTTCTGTAGGCCCATAGTGCCGTATTTAGTTGTAAATGCAAATCTCTACCAGACTTTCTCACAGTTCTGTGTAGGATTTTGAGAATATTTTTGTTTGATGCCTTGGCCTATCCATTACCTTAAGGATAATAGACCGAGGAGCAATGTTGAGTGATATGAAACTGCTCACAAACGTCATCAATGTCTTGATTTTTAAATTGGCCCCCATTGTTTGTCACAATTGAAGAGGGTATCCCATATCTACAAATAATGTAGTTCAGAATGAACATAGCCACCTATTTTCTAGTGGCTTTGATTAGCGGCATGGCTTTGACCCACTTCATGAAATACTCAGTGGCTGTAATGATGAACTTGTGTTCATTTGAAGAGTTGGGATATATTTGTCCAACCAAGTCAAAGGCCCATTACTGGAATGGCCAATGTGTTATGAAAGGTATCAGTTCTTTGGCAGGAGAGTGAATAAGGTTTCCATGTGTCTGGTATTTAAGACATGCTTTTGAAAATTGAATAGCATCTTTCTCCATGGTAGGCCAATAATAGCCTACTCTGAGCAGTTTCTTAGCTAATGAAAATTCATTTGAGTGTGATCCACATACACCTTCATGGACATCTTTTAATGCTAGATTAGACTCTTCTAGTTCTAAACACCAAAGAAGTGTACCATCAAGACTACATCGATATAGGTTGTTAGTTATGAGGACGTAATGCGATGCTGTCCTAATCAGGGATCTTTTTTCATTTCTAGATAGATTGGCAGGAATGGTTTGGTCAGAAAGATAAGCAATGATACTGGCATATCGAGATTGATATGGGGTATTTATGGAACATATTACCTGGTATTCAGGGTTAGCAAAGGCAGGATAGGATATTTCTTCCACCAAGAAGTCATAGCGAAATTGATGTTCCTCTAATTGTAACATGGATGCCAAGGTAGCCATATCATCTACAGCTTTGTTCTCTGATCTTGGTATCTGCTAAAGGTGACAAAGACAAATTATTTCTTCAAATCATTAACTATTTTCTTGTAGGGCATCAAATTTTCATCTCTTGTTTGATATTCCCCATTGATTTGATTGATAATAAGTTGGGAGTCACCATATACGTGTAACTCAATGATCTTCCATTCCATGGTGAGCTTGAGGCCATTGACCAATGCTTCATATTTAGAGATATTGTTGGTGCATGGAAACATCAATTTATAGGATTTGGGAATCTTATATCCTTGCGGAGTTATGAAGAGAACCCCTTCCCCAGATCCTTGTTGAGTAAATGAACCATCAAAGTACATCTTCCATGGATGTTTGGTGAGATGCATGATTGTTTCATCAGGAAATTTAATTAGTAATGGTTCATCATCCTAGAGCAGTGAATCAACCAATTTATTTGCAAGTACTTGTCCTTTGATAGCTCTCCTTTCGACATACTCAATGTCAAACTCACTTAGAATTAGGACCCACTTTGCCAAATGTCCTGTTAAAGCTGTTCTGCTCAAAAGATACTTTAGAAGATCGATCTTAGCAATGAGTTTGACTATGTGAGAGAGCATGTAGTGTCTCAATTTTTGTGATGCGAAGACAAATACTAAGCATGCTTTCTCAATAATGCTATAATAAAGCTCATAAGTGACTAGAGTTCTACTAATGTAGTAGATAGCTCGCTCTTTCTTTGTTTTGTCCTCTTGTGCTAGCAATACTCCTATGGACGTAGCTGTAGCTGAAATGTATAGCAGTAAGGGATTTCCATGAATAGGAGCCATAAGAATAGGTGGAGCAGCTAGGTATCCCTTCAATTCTTTGAAGTTGGCTTCACAGTGTTCATCCCAGTTGAATGTAACCCCTTTATGTAGTAGCTTAGTAAATGGTTATGCTTTATCTACAAGTTGGGACATAAATCTCCTGATAGACTGGAGTCTCCCTTGTAGAGTCCTCATTTGACTGATATTACATGGAGGAGTCATCTCTAGAACAGCTTTTACCTTCACTGGATCTACCTCGATTCCCTTTGCTGAAACTACGAATCCTAGGAGGTTGCTTGATTGGACCCCAAAGGCACATTTCTTTGGATTGAACCTGAGTTGGGAACTATTCCATTCAATCCAATATCTTTCTTCAATCAATAATATGAGTACCTCTTTCTTTGGATTTAGCCAGTGTGTCATCGACATATTCCTCCATGTTTTTGTGCATCATGTCATGGAATATTGTTGTCATAGCTCTCTGATATCTTGCACCGACATTCTTTAGTCCAAATGGCATGACGTTCCAGCAAAATGTGTCCCATGCACATGTGAATGCAGTTTTCTCTTGATCCTCAGGGGTGATCTTGATTTGATTATAACCCAAGAATCCATCCATTAATGAATACATCTGGTAGCCTACCGTAAGGTCTATGATCATGTCAATATTTGGTAGAGGGAAATCATCTTTTGGATATGCTTTGTTGAGGTCTCTAAAGTCTGTGCAGATCCTAATAGATTTATCATATTTAGAAATAAGGACCACATTGGAGATCCATGCTGCATAGGAAATGACTCGAATAAATCTAGCTTTTAACAACTTTTCCAATTCTTCTTTCACCAGTAATGCAACATGAGGATGCATTTTTTTGATTTTTTGTTTCACAGGCTTGATCCTAGGAGCTATAGATAAGTGATGCATGATGAGATTAGGATCTATTCCTAGCATATCAGTGTAAGACCATGCAAATTTGATCTTTTTCTCCTTTAGGAACTCTGTGAATTGTATCTTCTCTTCTTCACATAGAGATTATGCTAGATGAACTATCTGAGGATCTTCAATAGTGCCCCAGTTCACTAGCTGTGTTGGTTCAATCAATACCGAAGATCTTTCCTAAAAATTTTCAAGGAGGATATCAATAATCTCATCCTTTGGCACCTCTAAGAGGTTTTCACCATTGGATATGTCATTTTTATTTACCTTTTTGGGATCTGATACTTCCATAGAGTGGTTTTCACCATCAGTCCACTTTTTTCTTTTTATTTTTCAGTTTGTGACTAAGAAACTTGATATCATCTTGTGACATGTTCTCGCTCCTTGCATTGGTGGAAGAAGGGTGAGGTTCACAAGCATTAAGGTAACAAGCTAGGGAATGGTCATTGGGAAATTTGAGGATAGGAGTGGGATCTATTTCAGTCCAGTCGATTAGGTCTGAAAGTACCAATGTTAGGGAGTAAGATTCTGGGAAGGACATCATCGTGTTAGCATCACAACTATTAACTGACATGACATGATCTATTAAGTTAATATCTTTAATTTTTAGATCAATAAGAGTAAGATCATTGTTAAAAGGGTCATTTTCAGTTATATATGGATTGAAATCTAGAAACTTGTCAGTAGATATCTCATCATCATCCCTTTGTAAAAGGAGGCTTCTTGCTTGTAGCCTATGAAATTCTTCTAGAGTTATGTATTCACCAGTGTCTCTATCAATGATTGGAGGAAGGAACTCTTCTTTTGCTTCAAGAGGATCAGTGTCATTGAAAGGAGTGTCAGGTTGTTTACTAGGAGCTGAGGAAGCTGCAAATGTGTGAATTGTATCTATCCCAATTTCCTTGGAGGCAATAGATAGCCAATCCCACTCATAGTCATGAGAGTCTGTGACATCATCATCAGATCTATCCAAATATTTAGCAATATTTATTTGACGGACTCGATTAGCTACTTGTAGATCAAAGTGAGGTAGATCAAGGACATGTGTAATTGTGACTGATTGCCCCCAGTTAGGATGTAAATTCTGTGGCCGAGGATCCTCTTGAGTAATTGTAGCTATGGTGTCTCCTACCTCTTGAATGGGAAGTTGTTATAGCAAAGGAGTGTGAAGATCCTATGGTACCTCAAAACTAGGTACGTAGCGTTCTCCTTGATATTCAGGATTCTTTGTACCAATATGTAGTAATCTCTCATAAGGCCATGGTTCTGATACTATATCATCTGTTTTATCACTCTCTGCTTCAGAAGGTGGACTCTACTTTGAAGTAGGTTTGTTGGATTGAGTATTAAAGCCCAGTCCTATTTTATCTCTATTGAGGTGGAACTCCATGGGTATGGGTTCAATGATCCCTCATGTGTCATTTAGAGGTCTTTTTCCTTTGTAACCCATTTATTTGAGGAAATCATATCCCTTTCCATAATGTTCTGGGGATACCTTTACATGTTTGACCTCACAGTCTACTGGTTCTCCTTTGTAAAGCTAGTTCAAGACTGCTTGTTCTTTTGTGTTATCTGAAGAAGATATGGATGCCTTTATCATGCCAGTGGCCTTGTGTGAGTGATGGAGGTGTGAATGTTGATGATGGTTTTCCATAGGATCTTAGTGATACTGGAAGCTCTGTTATTGAGAGAGTCAGGTCCAACTTGTACTCTCTCATACCTGTTTCTTGAAGTTTCAATGTTTTGCTAAAACCATTCATAACCATGTCCTTGGTAGTTTTAGGAGAAACTAAATCCATAGCCTCCTTGTTGTGTGGGATCATGCTACCTACTTTGATATTGTTGTGAGTGTAGTTGGCATCTACAGGAATTGTCACCTCTATCCCATTATGTGGGAACTTGATGCATTGGTGATAAGTGGACGGTACAGCTTGCATCTCATGAATCCATGGTCTCCCTAGTAGAATGTTGTAGGCTAATGGTAGATCCAGAACTTGACATATAACATTCCTTTCAATCGGCGCAAATATGATGGGTAGACAAATAATACCTCTGGAGGATCTTTCTTCCTCATCATAAGCTTTGATGGTCATCTTATTTCAAGAGTCAATTGTTTTCTCTAAGAGGCCTTGCCTCCTAACTAAATCTAGTGTATAGATATTCAATTTGACACTTCCATCTATCAATACACGTCTAACATAGGATCTATGAATAAGAACTTTAATATGGAGCGGTTGATTGTGTGGATGGGTCAATGACTTGTCATCCTCCACAGAAAAAGGAGAGGTAGTGTGGCACTGAGATGTGATTGACCATTGCTTGGAACTTGTCTATATCGATATCCTTTGGAACATTAACAGTGTGTAGGGCTTGCTCTAGGATTTCTCTATGCACCGTGGATATTTTGAGCAATTCAAAGATGGAAATTTTGGCAGCGGTTCTTTGCAATCGGTATACCAAGTGATATTTTTCTCTCGGAATAGTGACCACATGTTTTGCTACTGGTTTAGGAATAGTTACAATAGGGACCTTGGGTGTTGATGTTGGTTTTGGAGGTCCTTTGATTGTAACCTGTGCTTGGCTCCAAGTTACAGCGTTTGTGGAGGATGAGGCTCCTTTGATTGTGATCATGTTGACGGATTCATTTTTAATGTTGAGCATATTGATCACATTGTCACCCTTGGAATAGGTGTAGTTTATCTCATTACCTTTCCCTTTAGATGTTTCCCCTTGATTATAATTATGGAATGGTTTATTAAATGTTGTGTGATCTTCATTCGTAGTGTGTCCATCCACCTTGATCTTACCTCCTTTAATGAGGTCTTGGATGACATGTTTTAGCTTGAGACAATTATTTGTCTTGTGTCCCTTGTTTTTGTGAAAGACACAATAGGAGTTATCATCATACCATCTGGGTTTGACCATCGGTTCCCACGGTTTAGAATTGGGAATCGTAAGAACTTTGTTATCCACTAATGTTTTTAAGACGGTCTCAAGAGGTTCCCCCAAAGGTGTGAATGTTCTTTGGGGTTTTGAAGTCCATGTTCGTCCCTTGTCATTATCATTGCTCATTTTGGGAATGAGAGGTGTTGCTTTAGCCTCTTTTCTTGCTTGCATACCATTTGTCAAATTGAATGCTTCGGGTTTAGAATTAATTTTAGAGGCATCAACTACTCCACCATTAACAAATTTTTTGTTTTGTTTCCACCATTTAGGCTTGGAGTTGGATTTCCCCCTTTTTGACCATGAATTCCTCAACACGGAGGGAATTTTTAATCATCCTATCAAAGCTAGGAGAATATTACATTTGTAGAGCATAGCTCAATTCAAGTATGAGATTATTGACAAATATTTCCATCTTTTCAGTCTCGGGAATGACTCTTGAATATCATGCAAAAATCTTCCTCCATCTTTTTAGGAAGTGTGTAAAGGATTCTCCCATTTTCTATTTGGTGTTGCATAGATCCATCATGGTGATGTCATGTTGGATGTTGTAGGAGTAATGTTGAAAGAACCATTGCATCAACTCCTCAAATGTTTTGACTTTGGGGTTCAATTTTGAGAACCACTCCATGGCATTACCTCCTAGACTTCCTAGAAATAGTCACATAAGGTAAGTGGGTTCGTGCATGTACTCAATGCTTAGAGAACAAAATTCTCTTACATGGTCATGTGGATCAATTTCTCCTGTGTACTTGTCATACTTTGGCCTTGCCACATTAGGAGGAAACGGGACCATAGTGATACTCTTGTCGAAGGGAAATGTACAAATGGCATCCAGAGAGTATTTTGTTTTAGGTTTGTCCTTCTCTTGTTTGAGGTTTGTGAGCTTCGTTTGCATCTTATTGAGATTTTTGGTAAGGATAGATATGGGGTTTGGTACTTCCTTTTATTTGAGATCATCCACATTGTAATCCTTAGGTAATTTGACACCCGTGGATGCTAGATGGAGAAAGTACTTTTATTTATCATCGCCAATTATTCATTCCAATAACTTATGGATCCTTTTACTTTGTTTAAGTTTCTCATACTCATCTTCAGGGATCTCATCCTCACTATCTAACCCAAATGGATTATGTTTGAACTTGGGTCTTTCTTCTTCTTTCATGCCTACAGATTATGCTCATTTTCTATCATCATAATGCTCAAAGGCCTTACTCCATTCGTTAGTGTGGCTATCCATTTGAGGTGAATCAAGATCAAAAAGAGAACTATGAGAAGTTTCTCCTTAGAAGTGTGGTGTTTTAGGAGGCACTTTTGATCCTTTAGTTGTGTACTGGTTGTGTCTTGTGTTAACCATGAAGTTTGTTTCTCAACTTCGTTAACATTTCCCAATAGTGCAAGTAAGGATTCTAAATTGTTCAAGTGGGCGTGTCTAGGTAGAAGTAATTGTTTATTTGTTGGTAAATGTAAATAATTCCAGCATCAGAGGGTTAGAATGCCTTGATAGTGAGCTGGGAATCAAGTTTTTGATAGAAAATTAATAGACCACGCGTATTGAATCAATCATGAAAGACTGACTATGCATGCAAGGTGGACATTTCGAAGGTGTTTGAAAATAACAGCAGGGAGACCAGAAGAGACAATAGGGACCAACTAAAGAGAAAAAGGGTACCTAAATCAACTAAGATCTCCTAAGAAAAATATCTAGAAATGCCCACTGCCCTGAATGCGAGCTCCCAGATACGAGCCTTTGATGGCACTGGATACGATCCTAAAACCTGGATGCGACTATATGCTGACGAAATGCGATCCAATGCACCAGATATGATCCTAAATTTTGAATATGACTTTAGAAAAATAGGAAGCGATCTTATGATGGTCTTGTTAGTTTTGGTCAATTTTGAAAATTTTGTTTTTGAAGTGCGTGAAGGTGTTTGTTTCCAGATTTCATCAAGAGGTGTTTGTAGGACGTGAAAAACACTTGTACTCCAGGGTTTGAAATTTGTTGATTTTTTTTGAGGAGCTTATCTTTATATTTATCTTTTGAAAATGTCAAACAATTTTGCATTGTTAAGAGGCTGAATCAAACACTCTTTTGTCCTATTTTCTAGGTGGAGGATGAAAATCTTTGCTCATTGACTAAGGTACACACTCAAATGCTAATCAGAATACAACCATCATCAAGCACATAATGGCTCCAGTCATGATGTTGTATTAGCCAACTCTAAATTCAAGTGAGGGCACAATATGATGAGTGTCTTGGGGCAATTACTTTTTGCCTTGCACAAAGATTATCACCCTTTCGGGGATGAATCGGGTATTCTTTCAGTTGAAGTTGTTGTAGATTATTGGGCAATCCGTTTGAAACTATCCCCCATAGAATTTCACAAGGCAAAATTGAGGTGTATAGCCCTATGAGTACTTGAATATATGTAGTCTCGCAAGAAAGATTCAAGTGGCTCCGCTCTACATATACCCCAATGTGGTCAAGGAATGATGTCAAAATTTAAAGAACAAAACCAATTCCATCTCTCAAGGCTTTGGCCTACAAGGAAGAAACTATTTATAGTGAGTTGGAAGGGTCGGTGTAAGACCTGTCCTCACTTGGGTCGTTCCTGGGAGATGTTTTCCTCAACCGATAGGCCCTCTACTGTTAAAAGATTGGTGACCAGGATTGGCAAGCTTAAAATTTCTAGATTTATGATTCTTCAAAAGAAGAAGAGTATACTCTCCTAGTCCATGCCATTCTCTCCTCAAACACTTAAAACAAAAATTCTTTCCCTCAAGCTATGTTGAGCCTGATTTAATTGTTCCTATATTTAAAGAAAATAGAAAGGGAAAGTTTGTTTTGTTCAATTAACCACAAAAATTTAGTGAGTTTGTGTTGTTCAATTTCTGATTGAAAAGCAATTAAATGATGTGTTTGTTCATTGAGCCCACATATTTAGTTCTTTGTTTTTTTCAATTACTGAATCTAAAAAGAATTATATGATTTTGTTCATTTATCCCACATGATTTTTTGATTTATGTTTGTTCAATTTCTATCCCCAAAATGAATTAAACAGCGTGTATTGCTTGTTCAATTACCCCTAATTTCATCACAAATGATAAGACAACATCTGACTTTCTGATTTTCCTCAAGAGAAAAAGAGCATAATATCTAGTTGTTTTAGCAAGTGGAGAAATGGTCTTAAGTTCTTGAAAAGAAAATAATAAAATAGAAGTCAAGATGGGGGGTTTGGCAACCTGTAAAAACCACGTTAGTATCTGCTTAACCCAACTCCATGAAAACTGCCAAAAATAACTGCAAAACACTTGTTAATCTGTAAGAGACAAAAAGCACAACTTGTCAAACTTGTTAGGATTAGGAAAATGAAGTAGATAATATTTTCAACCAAATACAAGCCTAAAAGCCTATTGAATGTGATATAGTATCTGGGATGTGAGCCTTTTCACCGAATACAAGCCCTTGCTGACCAGATGTGAGCCAGAACTAGAAATGATCTGGGAAAACCCAGATGCGAGCTAGAATTTACGTGGTGCGAGAGAGTGTCCAGGATGCGATCCTGCAAGATTAAATGTGCTTCTATGATCAATTCCTGAGTATGCAAATTGCCAAAAAGAGTTAGAAAATGAGGCTAAATAAAAATTTGATCGCCACAGTGGGTGCCAAAAATGTGTGTGTAAATGGGTACCTGATGAAAAAGACACAAACACTCAAAAAGTCATTGCATTAGTCCAAAAGGTTAGATAAAACATTCAAAACCTCTAATATTGACCTATTGCCTGTTAACTAGGAGGAGTGTAATTAGTAACATATCAGCCCTCAGAATATGCTACAAATCAATGACGAATACAACCTAGCATGAAGGATTTTATATTAAAATAAGCTAAAAGATGATAAGGCATGCAATCTACCTCTAAAAGTTGAAATGAAAACAATGCCAAAGCATAAAATGAAAGATGAAATATAAGTCTAATGTTAAATCAACAGCATAACAAAGTATTTTTGATCTAAAGTGAAGGCTTATTTACTCTAAAAAATGACTTCTATTTATAGAAGAATAGAAGAGAGAGAGGGGGGGCGACAAGGTTCATTTACAAATTAGAAGACTCATAAATGGAGGTGTAAGAGCCATTAATGCCCAAGGCATTAATAAGGCATGGGAGAGACATAGGCTTAAGGCATCTTTATTAATGAGGAATTAATGAAAGCCTTAAAGAGGCAAGGGAGGATGTAAGAGGATGGCTTGAGAAAGTGGACCTTAAGGAAGTCAAGCTTGAGAAAGTGGACTTTCTCAAGTGGGTTGAGTTGCTAAGAATTCCTTAAT
>MU223335.1:1293685-1304271 GCA_018584345.1 Thuja plicata | reverse complement strand
CATTCCTTCTTATATTTGGGTTTGTAATCAGATCTGAACTTCTTGACTCTTGTGGGACATTTAGATGCAAAGTGACCTATCTTATTACATGAAAAACATTTGAATGGAAGTTGTCCTTCATATTTACGCTTTCCTTTCTTTTCTCTTCTAGCAATCATAGCTATGATTTCTTCAAGTTCTTCATCAATGTCTTGTTTCTCATTGTGACTAGGAATGTGTAAGGATTTCTTACCATGGACTGAGGCTTTGAAAGCTGTTTCACTTTTAGGTTCAGTCTTCAATGTTGATATCTCAAATGCAAAGATTTTGCTGATTAGAGTCTCTCTCTTGAAGTTTTGTGACAATTGCATAGTTTCCTCTAGAATGCTAATTTTGTTTTCATAGTCTGATGTCAAATTAGTTAATAGCTTATCCATTATATCTTCTTCTGATATCTCACCACCATTGTTCCTAATTCTAGATACTGCTTCATTTATCCTTTGATTGTAAGCTCTAATGTTCTCTTTAGGCAACATCTCAAGACTATTGTATTTCTTCTTCCATGTCTTCATGTGTGCATTCTTTGCTTGAACATCTCCTTCAAACATGTCTTCTAAATATTTCCATATGGAATATGCTCTGTCAATTTTCTTGATTTCAAAAAATTCACTGTAAGATAGGGCATTGATTAGGGCTTCTTTGGCTATTGCATTATGACTATATATGTCCTTTTTTCTGTTGGTAGCATCATCCTTTGCAAGGTATTTCAAAGATGGAATTACAACCTCTCGTGTGGCAATTTCAAAGATCTCAAATCCAATGCACTATAGATGTGTTATCATTTTGTTTTTCCAATCCAAATAATTCTCTCCATCAAACTTAGGGCTTTCTTTTTTGAAGTAAGACATCTGATCTACCTTAAGCTATTAGGCTTCTTCTTCAAGGCACTTGGCTCTGATACCAATTGTTAGAATAGTCCCAAAGGATAATTTGGAGGGGGGTGAATCAGTTATCAATTTCTTAAGTCCTTTTCTTTACTTCTTCAACTTTAGTATACAACAAAGTAAATGCATAATCAGATAACACAATACTCAACACACAATTTGATTACGAGGAAACCAAATGGTAAAAAACCCGGTGGGAATTAGTACCCACAATAAACTATACTTGTTTGTAGTAATCCTTGTTAGAAGATATTTCAACCCTATTAGGAGTTGTACAATAAAATGCAATAAGTATAGTGACCTAGTTAAGGGTCGGACCTTGTTAGGAGTCTTTTACAAATAACCCTGTTAGGGGTGGTGGACTCACTGTCCAAAAGCTCACTTCTTGATGGTGAAGGCTACAACCTTCTATATAATAGATATGAACTATATATGATGATTAACTATAGACTAGACCTACTTTCTTGATCAGTTCTAGTGTATTACAATCTTTCACTTCTTCTTCACATAGATCCTTGATGAATGAACCAACTCTGATAATCTGCTATGTACATCTTTCTTTACATTTCATATCATTCACACTTGGCGTATGACAATTGAAATACTATAAGTATCTTCTCCAAATTAGAAGGTCATGTTGGCTCTTAGAAACACTTCATCAATATCTTAGTCAGCTTAACTAAGAACGGAAACAATATTAAGTCTGCGCAAGTCAATGCTTTACAGACGTGACGCATCATTGAGTTGACCTCACCAAATTAACCATAACTTTTCAATCATCTTTAAACATGTTTGGTGTCTTTGGATTTATATCATCAACTCATAATTAATTATGCATATACACACACATATCCTAAAGATAGGCACAACTCATAAAACACATTATATACGTCGGCCCTAAACCATTATACTTCCAGAACTGTAACTGCTACTAACAGAATTGCATAACTTTACTGAAACATCATATCTGGGTTTGCGTGTGTGAACATAAAATAATAAACATGTCAACAAAATGTATCTATCCACGCAAGTCTTCATGTCATCATTCAAATAAGTTCATACAGAATTACTACTGTGTATTATATGTTGTCATCAATGACAAACATACAAACAATCAACTGCTCTTAATCAAATCTCCAACATTTATTTTAATAAATTATGATAATAGTATGCCAAAAGTTGAATCTATTTTCAATTCATCATTGACTCTTGCACTATCTAGGAAAGGAAATGAGATATCTAAAATTCTTCAGTCTGTTAATTTAATGGTTATGAATGTATCTTGTCTGAGGAAAGAGAACAAGAAGAATTGGAAGCATTAAGGGAAAGGTAAATATAAGGGTAAGTTGCCATAGAAGTTCTTTGCATGTAACAAAATTGGACATGTACAATCAATGGGGGAGGACACTACATGATAACTGATGGAGAGACAGGTCAATGAACATGAACCAATACAAGCAGTTGAAAAACTCCTAGAACTAAAATGATATTGTCAAAGTATGTAAAGTTGAACCATTCCCCTGATCAAATTATTGGTGATGGAAATTTAGGGGTTTTAACAAGAAGGAAAGAAAGAGAAGGTACCTTTTTTTAATCTAAATTTGAGCCTAAAAAAGTGAAAGATGCATTGAAAGATGAAGATTGGGTCAAATCTGTGGAAGAAGAATTGGAGCAGATTGAGAAGATCAATACCTAGACATTATGCCAAGACTGGTGGACAAGAATATGATAGATACAAAGTGGATTTTCTACAACAAGATGAATGAGATAGGAGAAGTGGTAAGGAACAAGGAAATATTAGTGTGCAAAGGATATGCACAAGAGGATGACCTGGACTATGGTGAGAAATTTCCACCTAAGGCCAGATATGAAGGTGTAAAGATATTGCATGCATATGCTTCTTATAAAGGATTCAAGGTATAAAATGGATGTTAAGTGCTTTTGTTAAAGGTGTTTTGGAATAAGACATAATATTGAATAACCTCAATGATTTTCTAATTCATAAGGTAAGAACATGGTGTGCAAATTATCGAAATCTTTCTATAGGTTAAAACAAGTAGCTAGGGCATGGTATGAGTGATGGCATTCATATGTGAATCAGATTGGTTTCATCGGGATAAGAGATAAAAATAATGTGTATTTGAAGATTGAGAAAGATGAAAGGTTGCGGATTGTAGAGATATTTCTAGATGATATCATTTTTTGTGGCAATGAAGGGATGAGCAGACCATTTGCAGATGAGATGAGGAAATAATTTAAGATGTCTATAATTGGTGAGATTAAATTCTTCGTGGGATTGTAGGTTCAATAGATGAAATATGGTATCTACATAAGATTTTCCAAATATGTAAGGGAAATACTGAAGTCTTTTGGGTTAGAAGACTCAAAAGTGGTTAGTACCCCTATGGTAACTAGTTGCAAACTATCAAAGGAATATGATTCTAAAGGGGTTGATGAGACACTTTATAGTTTCATGATCTATTAGCTATAGTATGTAGTGAAGAGTAAACCAAACATAGCACAATCAGTTTGATTAGATACCATATTTTCTTCTCATCCTAGGGAATCTCATTTGGTTGCAGTAAAGACAGTCTTCATATATCTTAAGGGAACTGAAGATTATGGTCTCTGGTGTGGCTATAAAGGTGATATCTCTTTGAATGTGTTTAGTGATTTTGATTAGGTAGGTAATATTTATGGTCAGAAGAACACAAGAAGAGGTGAATTATTTCTTGGAGAAAGGCTTGTATCTTGGACAAGTAAGAAGAATAGTTGTATATCTCAATGAACAGTTGAAGCTCAATATGTTGTTGCTGCAATAAATTGTGCACAATTACTATGGATCAAGAAGATTCTAGAAGGAATTTAGGAGAAGGTAACTGAACTGGTGGATATCTATTGGAACAATACAAGTTATAATAACATTTCAAAGAACCCAGTGATGCACTCTAAGACTAAGCATATAGCTATAAAATATCATTTTCTTAGAGAATATGTATAGGAAAAGGAAGTGAGGTTAGAGTATGTGCCAACTAAGGAGAAGGTTGCTTATATTTTCACTAAACCATTGCCAAAGGTTGCATTGGAGATATGAGACATAGGTTGGGGGTCATTCCCCTATCTGATTTGAATTAAAAGAAGATGTAGTTGCATCAATCCGGGTGTATTATATGTTTATGTTTGGATTGATGTTGTGGGGCTACTCCTTAGGGGTAGTTGTGTATGTACTAATATGTTATGGTTAGTCAGGTACAATAGAGAAGATATCAGGTATTTTTTTCACCTTTGGAATTTTTGTCAAAGGCGGATAATGTGTGTATGATAAAGAGGGAAATTGTATAGTGAAAGGAATTATAGATGAGAGATGTTCACCGAAAGGGGGAGCAATTGTGAAATAAGTGAAAGACAAATGTGGAAACATTTTTATGAATAATGTGTCATATTGGAGTAAGGAAGATAGTGCTTCCATGAATTCCAAAGGGGGAGATTATTGGAATATCTAATGTAGTGATTGTAAGTGAATTTTGGAGATTTCATGATGTAGATTTGATTACAGGATGATCAGTTATTATGTCATCATTGATGTCAACTATTGACTTTGTGTTCTTAGTGTTTTGCCAAGCCTAGTTGTTACGAATGATGGGTTGCAATTAATTTAAGTGGTTCGTATATTTATGGTAGACATAGGTATGTCTCTAGATGTCTAATGAATTACCTATACTGCTGAAATGATGTTATGTGAAAGGTGTGATCGGTTGAAGTATAGCAGTACATGTTGGTGCTCAAAAATGTTGGACCGTTTTGAGGCCAACTGACAGGCACAAACAAGTGCCTCTGCAATTCTAACTCAATTGAGTCAAGGCTGATAGGCCTAAATCCAAAGTGTTTTCAAACTATACATATGTGTGCACAAACAAAATTAATTTGTGTGAAAAAAATTTAGTAACAAATATAAAATAGACGAACAAGATGTGGTCTCTTCTGAGGATGAGGGTTTCATGATAAATCTAGGCAAAAAGGAGAATAATAAAAATAACAAAGTTGAGTAGTAGGAGGGTAAAGGATAGAACGCAAATGACCAGAAAACTAAGAACATGGTTGATACAGAGAATAGTAATGACACCCACATTGAGGATACCACAGCAAATACCGAGGTGAACAAGGTGCAGGATCATGATAACCAGGACTCCTACAGGAAGTCGGGGGATCTTAATACCCGTACTCAGAATAGTGAGGGTAAAACTGTTGAGATGGAGGAAAAAACCCAACAATGTCATAAAAAAATGGAGGATCAAAGGGATGCGTCTGGGATGAATGAAGAGGAGATCACTGTCCCTGATGAAGAAACCAAGAAAAAGGTCAATGAAGAGCACATCCATAAATCCCTGAGTGATAAAGGAGAGGTGAAGAGTGAATAGAAAAATAGAAGTCTTAATGATGAGATTCGTGAGAGGGATGTCAATGGTAAAAGGAGGACTTCTTTTACATTCCTCTAGATGGCTAGAAACAAAGCAAAAAATAGCTACACTATGGACAAGTGGATTCAAGAAGACATGAGCCAGATGAAATCTAACCATAAAAGTATGGAAGATAGAATTTCTTTGCTGGAGGATATAGTGGATGAAATGTGAATTGACTCTGTTATGTATCTGTAAGGTAAGGATGTTTTTTAAAAGGCTAACAACATGGATAATAAGATAAGTACTCTGATTGATAACAGGCTTAAAAAAGTCAATGATAAGATAAACAACAATAAATCACTTCTGAAGAAACTTGCCAACATTAGCAAGATTGGTATGAAAAACTCAATGGATCATATGAACTCTCTATATAATCTTCTTCAAAGTAACTACAGTGATAAGGTTAACACTGAGAATGAAGACGTCCAAGAGATTCAGATGTCTGGTCTTGGTACTAGGAAATGATCAAGCATAAAAAGGAAGACTGACATCTAGGCTAAAGCTATTATGAAGTTGAAGGATTCAATCCAGTGCCTGGAACTATAGATGGTCAAAGTCCAGACTATAGAAGACCAGATGGAAAAGGTTTAGTTGTTTGGCTGGAAGTTGCTGGGTGCTGGACGTTTTTTGATCCTTGACTGTTGGGATTTTTTGCTATTTTTTTGCTTAGTCTGAAATCTTTGTTCTATCTAGGTTATAGCCCTTTCTTAGAGTGATATCATGCTTGATAGCTTTTTTTCTTTCTTTTTTCTTCCTATTTATCTTTATGCTTTAATGTAAAGGGTTTCGGGGCCCCTTCAAAACTTGTTGTTAGTCTAATAAAAAACAAATATAAAATATAAATGAGATAATATGATTCCCTCTAACATGTAACTTGAAGAAAAAATTTAGACAAAATGGTTAGAGGGGGGAGGGGTAGGCAGGTAGGAAAAAGGTTTGGCTTGAGAGGTCGAGTGTTCAACTCCCGATCGTTGCCCTTTTATCCTATGCACCTAATTTTCTCTTTTCTTTTATTTCTATTTTGAAAATATTTATACACTTATCCTTTTAAGACATAATATTAAAGATTTTTCTTACAAACAAGAAAATGGGATAATAATGATTATCTATCCCCTTTTAACTATATAATTAAATTTCAAAATAAGGAAATATTTTATGAAAATGAAAATAAGATTTTATACTTCCCTGATATTTCACATGTTTAGGGGCCTAGTTTTTTAGGTGCCAACAGTGGCTCTTATTGGGGATGTGTATTCATGCTTGGATGCAATGAGAGTCCAATTATCTCTAGAAAAGTAGACGATAATAAAAAGAGAATCATAATTCTTAAAACAAATAAAATAATGTACCCAATTAGAGAATACCTCTTGTTTTCAAGAGAAAAAGGGTTTCAAATACTGACCATGAGTTGGGAACTCCTGAATAACTTCATCAGTGTCCTGTAAATAGTTTGAATTCTCACCTAACTTTGAAATGACCATGTAGGGTCCTAGCCATAATTCCTTGAACTTACCATGTTTTCCTTTGTTTTGGTCTTTTGCATTCCATTTTACTACCCAATCACTTTCTCTGAAAGGCCTGTCTGTTGCTCTTTTGTCATGAAGGGTCTTAATCTGTCATTGTTGATGAAGATTCCTTTCTTATGCTATTCTTCTCATCTCATCTAGCTCTGATAACTAGTTCAACCTGTCTTCCATAAAATTTACATCCTCAAGTTCTTCTTCCTGGATGAACCTATAAACTAGTAGGAGATTGTTCAATGGTAACCTCGCTTGTTTTCCATAAACCAACTCATAAGGAGAAAAACCTATTGATATTTTCACTATCACTCTGTCTTCCCATAAAGCTAGATTTATCTTTGAGTCCCATGCCCTTTTGTTACTAGTCAACATTCTTCTGATGATCTTTAGTATATTCTTATTGCTTGATTCTACTTGACCCTTTCCTTTGCGGGTGATACAAATAGGAGTACAATAAATTAATGCCATATTTTTAACAAAATTCTAAAAATTCCAAAAATTCCTTTGATCTGAGACACTTGCCATTGTCACAAAGAATCTTACAAGGTACCCCAAATCTGGTAAGTATGTTCTCTATCAGAAACTTGATGACTACCTTACTTGTAGCTTGTCTTGTAGGTATAGCCTCAACCCATTTTGTAAAATCATCTGTTGCCACTAGTATCCATTTATGACCTCCACTTGAAGCATCTAAAATCTCTCCAATAAAATATATTCCCCACATTTTAAAAGGCCCCTCAGTTTGTAATGGAATAAGGGCTAATGCACCATTGTATTTCAGTTTTCCTGAGAACTTCTGACAAGATTCACACTTCTTAACATATTCATAACAATCCTTGAATACATGAGGCCAATAGTACCCTGCTTCAAATATCTTATTAGTTTTCATCTTAGCTGAGAAGTGACCACCACATACCCCATCATGTAGTTCCTTTATAACTGACTTGGCCTGACAGGTGTCTAGACAAAATAAAAGGATGCCATCATTGTTTTTCCAATACAGATCTCCTTGAATTAGTACATACCTTGATGCTTGCAATTTTATAGTTCTTTTCTGATTATCACTTAATCCTTCTTTACATTTCATCTTTTTTAAGAAGTAAACTATATTTGTGTACCATAAACAATGTTCTATGCTAGCTCCTGAATTCTCCAAATCCACTTGGTTTATTTGGGTTGCATCCAGATTTGTTTATGCCATAAGTTTAGCTAACCCTTGACCTCTTACTAACTTAGTGATTTGTATTTCAATATCAAACTCTTGAACTTGATTGATCCATTTACATCTTCTACCCATGACTTTTGATTGCCTAAATATGTCTTTAGTTGCCGCATTAGGTACGTATGCCACAATCTTAGCTCCAACTAGATAAGGCCTGAATGACTTTACTGCTTTTACTAATGCATAAGCTTGTTTATCATGTATATCATAGTTTAACTCTGAAGCTTGTAAATTCTTACTGAAGAAGGCTATCAGTTGCTCATGTCCATCATTTTTCTGTAATAGGACATCTACAATGGTGTGAAATGAAGAAAAAAAGAATAGTTGAAAAGGTTTTGAGAAATCAGGGGATTTCAAAACCGGAGCTTCCTTGATTGCTTTCTTAATGTTAGAAAAAGCATCTAAGGCTTCATCTGTCCATTTAAGAACCGCATTTTTCTTTAACATCTTTGCAAAAGGTTTAACAATTTATGAAAAATTTGAGACAAACCTTCTCACAAAGTTGATTTTTCCAAAGAAAGATTGAATCCCTTTAACAATTATAGGAATCTAAATCTTATTAATTGCTTCAATTCTTTCTATATCTATCTTCACTCCATTTATAGATATGATATGTCCAATAATTTTACCTTTAGTTACTCCAAAATGACATTTCTTTGGGTTTAAGGATATCCCATACTCAAGGGCTCTTTTGAAGATTTGTTCTAAATGCTTGCAATGGTCTTCTGCACTTTTAGAATAAGCTGTGATTTCATCTTGATATATTTCCATAATAACATCAATGAAGTCCTCAAAAGCCACATCCATGGCTCTCTGAAATGTAGCCCTAGCATTTGTAAGTCCAAATGACATCCTTGCATAAATGTATGTATCCCATGACGTGGTGAATGTCATCTTATATTGTTCTTCCTCTTTGACCTTAACCTGATTGTACCTAGAGAACCTATCCATCATAGATAACAAATCATAACTAGTGATCTTTTTTAATAATGCTTCCATGCTAGGTAATTCATAGTTGTCTTTTAATGAAGCTATATTTAAGTTCCTGAAATCCACACAAAGTCTTATATCTCCATTTTTCTTCCTAACAGGTACCAAATTTGAAACCCAAGTAGAGTGCCTAATTGGCTTGATGATGCCAGCATCTCTCATCTTTATTAGTTGCTCCTTCATCTTAGGAGCCAAAGTTGGGTTTATCAGTCTTTTCCTTTGTCTAAAAGGCTTTGAATCTGGTTTTAGGGGTATCTCATGTTGGAATAATCATCCCTATATGCTTTAAGGTCACCATAAGACCAAGAAAAAATATGTATGTACTTTCTAAGAAAGCCAATAATCTCTGATCTAATTTCTGGAGTTAGTTTCTTACCAATAAGGACTTCTTTGGGAGCATGTTCATTTCTCAAATTGATCTTTTCTACTTCTTCTATAGGAGTTTGTTCTATCTTGATTTCATTCTTAGAGTCTTTATGATCAAACATTCTTTCAAATGCTACAAGCCCCTTTGGGATTTTATTAGTCTTAAGATGAATGATCTCTTTCCCAAATAAAATCTCTTTTCTTTCTACTATTTCAACATAAGTATTCAAATCAATAAACTGATCTTCATACCTTTCTTCACATGCAAGGAATTTTATGATATCTCTATCATCCTCAAAAACATGCCAATTTTGAATGTTATCAGGTACTGCTGGTCATGATTTGGTTTCAACCTGTATAATATCCTCACAAGGAAAATCATTTTTCCTAACTGCTAGGTTAGCCATAAAATCTGCAAGAATATTTTTAGACCTATCTATCCAAGTTATTGAAAAGGCATCAAAACATTCTATGGAATCCCAAACTTCATTTTTGTACCTCTTTAGGTTATGACTCTTAGTAACAAACTTATCCCAAATTTGAGATACTACTAATTCAAAATCCCCATAAATAGAAATAAGTTTAATACCATGTTTATTTGCTATTTTAAGACCTAATAGAAGTGCTTCATACTTTGCAGTGTTGTTAGTACAATCAAAAGCTAACAAAAAGGAATATTTAAAATATTTCCCCTTTGGGGATACAAAAACTACACCTGCCCCATTACCACTTTTTCTACATGATCCATCAAAAAACATTTTCCAAATGCAAGTACTAATTTATTTAGCATGTAATTCAATAGGATTAGTATTTTCAACAATATCTTTATGAATACTTACTTGGAAATTCTCTACATCTGTGTGGCAAAAGTATGTAACTTGACTTGGATCAACTTCTTCAATGATATAAGTAGACCTTGGTTCCCTATCAATCCTCACAATCCTGTCATTAACTAGAATAGAAGCATAAGATAAATCCAATTGGACATTACCACCTACCAAGTTAGACCATTGTCTAGATAATAACATTCCATAACTAGGTGGTACTTCTACAATAGTGATATCAATATTATAAGATTTTTTAGGACAAGAAGGAAACTTGAATT
>MU223335.1:1255622-1293635 GCA_018584345.1 Thuja plicata | reverse complement strand
TCATCCCTAATTCTTTCATAACTCCATGAGGCATGATATTAACTGCTGCTCCAGAGTCTAACATACAATTTCTTACTAGTTTATTGTTTATTAACAAAGTTAAAAAGAAAGGGTCTACTTTAGTAGTGTCCTCATTAATATATGTTCCTAGATAAATAACTAGTAACTCTTCATTATCCTTTTGTTCTTTGGAATCCTTTCTAACAACATCATTTATTATTTTGAGCATTTCATTCCTGCAATCATTTAATTTCGTCATTTCCATTAGAGGGACAGAAAGTTTTACCTGAGACAATGCTTGAGACATAAACAAAGCATAATTAGAAATTTTCTTACCATTACTTTGCTTATTCACTAGTTTTCTTATCTTTGGTGCTTGATCAATTTTCCTTTTAGGATCCTCCACTTTCCCATTCCTTGCATCGCTACTCTTGTTTGAAGCTTTCAATATTCCCACTGCTTGTCCATGGTATGAGTTCATAGGTCTGTTCCTCAAATGATAGTTACTTCAAACCTTTTCCAATGATCCCACAGTATATGCTTCTCTCTCCTCTCTAGTTGACCTTCTTATTTTTGGATTCTCATTATTATCTGAAAAGATTTGCTGCTCTTGATAATATTCCAACTTCCTATGATCCTCATTTGGCATATAATCTTCTTCAGAATCATTAGTATCTGCCGCCCAGAATGGGTTGGATGATGTTGCATTTATCATGGGTTGATCTTCATCTCTCTAATCATTCTCTTATGAAATATTTTGAGCTATTAGACATCCCTCTTGTGAATGAAGTAATTTTCACACATCACACCAAAGTTCACCTTCTATGAAGTGGTTATTTCACTTAAGAGGGTCTGGAGTGTCTGTTTTCTTTTTTAAGGGCTTTCCATCTTTCCATTATGTATGATAAGGCATGTCCTGTAATCTATAGCTGTCATTCCTGTTGAGATTTTTGTCATGCCTTCCTGCTTGAAAGTGACTTTTGTTTGGTTGCAAATTCTTCATCAAACTTACTAATTCATCCTTCTTATCACCTTCACTACTCTTTTTTGAGATTGCAGGATTGAATAGTTTAGGATCATTTCTTTTATCAACTCTCCCTTTAGCTATTCTATTGTTTTCAATATTTAACGTGATCTTATAAGCTTGTTTTAATGTTGTTGGATGGTGAGACCTTATCTCATAATTTGTTTTAACATCAAAGGTTGTCAAATAAAAAGTGATCAGAAAAGGATCAATGGGGCGAATGTCTTTTGGAATCTTATTCAACACCCTGTTAAACCTCTTATTAAACTCTTTCACTATTTCATTTATATTCTTCCTTATACTGGTCAATTCATGAGTTGCAAAGGATGGATCTCTATGATACCCAAAATCTTTAATAAACTAATCAACAAAGTTTTGCCAATAGGTAATCGATCCATCTGGCAAATTTCTATACCACTCATCTGCACTATCCTTGAGTGAAAGAACTAACATTTTCATACGCACATCCTCATAAGTAATGTCGAATTCATAAACAATAATTTTGACATTAATGACATGTTGTTATGCTAATTGGGATCCATCGCCAGTAAACTTGGGGATAACAGTTTTTAATTTATTAGGTATTGGGTCAGGATAACATAATATATTTGAAAAATCCAATGGTTTATATCTCACATTTATTTCTTGAAATCTGGCATCAAATATATTTCTATTATTGTTATTCTGAAAATATTGATTTTAGGGAATAGGGGTACCTCTCTGGTGTTGATTAGGCAGGTTACCATATTGACCTGTGTGAAGTTGTTGTTGTCCAGAATACCCAGGTTGCTGATTTATGCCCATACCATATTGTTGTGCATGGTTCATTTGATATGCTTGACTGTTGTTATTTTCATTTGGTGTATGGATTTGATCACAATGCCGTGACTGCATATCTCTCCTGGTTTGCATAGGAACATGAGTATGTTGCACATTGTGACTGTAATGATTGCCAGAACTTAGAGCCTGTGTATAATTCTCAAACTATTGCATTTTATTATTAGGTTGTGTATGAAAATAACTACCTCCTTCTGGGCTTTGTGCATTATTTCCTGAGTACACGTGATCTCTGGTACTCTGAACATGATTATTATTTAAATAACCATATTGTTCAAAATTTCATCCATGTGTATAATAATTCTGATATGGCACATCAAATTTTTGATTATATATTTCTTTACTTAGCACATTATGAAAATTCTTACCTCCAAATTCTTCTCCCGCATTAACTTGCTGGCCACTAGCAGAGTTTCTTGGTTGCACATGTACATTATTATTCTGTTGTGCATGATCCATTTTATATCCACATTTTGCTTCATCAAACCGATTACTATTGTCAATATCATAGTCACCTTCCTTCTGCAAGCTGATGACTTTTACTTGGTTGCTCACATATATTATTTCCAGCCTGCTGCTTGTAATCTCCAAAGGAATTTGGTTCATGCGTATTAATTTTTTGATGTATGTCTCTTTTGAAACATTCTTTCTTATCTTGCACAAGCTGGCTTCGAGGCTATGTATATTCTTTTTGCTGCAAATCACTTTGGTTTTGTGCACGCAAATATAGTTGTTCAAGCAAATGTCTAGACTGCTACTTGTAATCATGCTGCGCAAGGTATTTGGAATGTTGCCTATTATCCTCTTGCCAACATTCACCCTCTCGAGCACCACCCAAAGGGTCATCTTGAAACTGTGTAAACTCTTCATGCCGAGTGCCATGCTGGAATTTATGCTACATAAGTGGATCAATATACGGCTCTTCCTCATGTGCGTGTAGATGATTTTGCGCAGGCTGGTAATTCCTCTTATTTGACTGCATATAAAATTTATTATTATATTTCTCATTTTGTATATTTTCTTTTAGATACTCCTTCTACGCAACTGGAGGAATCTTATTTCACTGTTTATACAAACTCTTATCTCCTTCCTTCTCTTCATATACGTGAGTGCCAGAATACATATTATGAATTTGCTGATGTGCTTGTGTAGTTTGCACAAGGTAATTCTGGGGCTGCATGAATACCTCTAGTTGTAGATTGTTATGTCCATGATAGACATTATGCTTATTAAGCTATTGTATATGCTTTCTATCTTGTGCAACATGTTGTTCATTATGTTTCACGCGACGCCCATCCTCACCTTGATTATCCAACGCATGCATATATTGCTGTGTGAATGGCTTGTGATGTACTTCATTGTCTTCATGATGAATATTACACACATCATGCTGCTGCTTGAACGGGTTGGTACACTGTTTGTCACGTGGCTTCCAACATTCATTTGCCTGAACACTATCAAGTTGTTGTTCTTGAGTTAAATCTTGACCATATGCACTATATTTTTTATTTTCATCCTCCCTCTACGTGGGTTGATGCGTTTCATCTGGCCATAGGTAAGATTCATTATTACCTTGTATATTATTTGCGTGTGAATACTTCTGTGCTATTCTATGTCATTGGTAAACTTTGCTAATGTTATGTGTATTTGGTTATTGTTGATGCCCATGATGCACACCCGGAAACTGAACGTGGACCCCGGCATGATGCATATCATAGCTCAGCTTATTATCAATGTTATTTTTGACCATCATGTAGTCTTCACAAAGATGCTCATGATGCTCAATGATATTATAATTTTCATCATTTATATTTTTAATTGATTTTGACCATTTTTATGTTGTCGGGCACCATTTTCTTTATTATTTAAAATATTTCTGCTTTCATACTGCTGAATTTTATAATATTCTTTCGCATTATGATGTTTCTCAAAATTATTAAAATTATGACCAAAATGATTTACATCATTATCTCTCCACTCTTGTCCACCTCCACCATATTGGGAGTGACTGTGTTCGCCATCATTGAATAAACTATAAATACTTCCATTATGCACCGACCGTCTTTGCACATCATTCAAATCACGTTCATTATCTTGATCTGTATCTTTATTAGACTGAGTATATTGATTATATCTAGGGAGACTCATTTTATTATTTTGATCATGCCCCTCATATTGGTGCAAATAGTTTTGGTGCATCAGACTAAAACCCCTTTCATAATTCCATTTATCTGAATCACTATTTTTTTGTGGCCTAGTCAATTTTTTTCTCATATTTTCATCAAATAATGGATTATTATAATTATTTAAAATATGCTCAGCATCCTTCTTATGTGGGGGAGTATACTTTACTGTTCTGACACTTTGATTTATTTCCCCTTCATTAACTTTTTCTCCCTCATTGATTTGTTTAGACCCTCTTATACTCTCTAGAGGGGTAACGATATCATCAATCTGTAACCCAAAGAGTTCCAAAATATCAACAGGTTATCTTCTGAAATTCTTTGTGAATCTTTTCTTATCAGGGATAAGTTAAGCAAACTCTCGAATTGATTTTTGTATCCGAATGTCAATTTCATCATCTTCTTCCTCATTTTGGTAATTGCACTGATTTACGTTTGAATGAAAAGGATTTATATTATCTTCATCACTGCTACGACTGCTCCCACTATGCTCCTTATTCTCAGATAGTTTGTCCAAGGATTGTTTAGAACCAATATGTGACATCTCTATATCAGGATTTTTGAGTTTTCTCGGTTGATTCTTCAAATCCAACTCAATATGGTTGTTTGTTGCTTTGTGCAAAGATCTTCTTCCCTGGATTAGTTTTATCACTCTTCACAGAAAGTTTATTGTACAGTCGCCGCCACACTTTTGTTCAGAATATATAATTATTCTGAGCTCCTTATCCCATTAGAGTCTCTGTAAGAGTAAACAAAGATTCTAAAACTATTCTTTACTGACAGCGTCCCTAGTAGAGTCACCAATTTGTTGGTACTCAAAAATGCTGGACCGTTTTGAGACCAACTAATAGGAAAAAACAAGTACCTCTACAATTCTGACTCGATTGAGTCAAGGCTAGTAGGCCTGAATCCAAAGTGCTTTCAAACTATACATACGTGTTCACAAACAAAAGTAATTCCTTCCAAAGGGGTTAATAATCCTTGGAGGAAAATAACTTAGTTTCCTAACTGTTAAATAGTATGATATCTAAACTAAAGATTAAAAATATTACTAAAACCTAATTGAAAGCTTTATGAAGAAAATAACAAATATATATATGTAAATTACAGAATGAACAAAATAAAAATTACAAATGAAATGAGATCAGTACCTGATGCCAAATTGGGAATAGAGTCAGTTTCATTCAATCATATGCATAAACAGAGACGATTTTAAGATAAATCACTCCTATAAAGTGAGACCATCATCCTACTGACTTCAATTGAAACAAAGATCTAAATAACTCATACAATCAGTCCTATGGATTTTAACCCAACTTAAGAGCCCAATAGGAACAATAATAGGTTCTCAGACCATGCAACTATTATTCAAATTGTATAAATTAACCATAAATGGATGAATGAAATAAAAGATACTGTAGGATACCCTGGTTCACAGAGTAATCCGAGAAACTAATTGAAAATAAGAAACTATATTAACATTAAAGCATAAGGACTTATCTTTCATTCGCATTCGATAATTTGGACATTATGTTCAAATCTGTAAGTTGGGAGAGTTTTTCTATTTTTTTTTCATGATCTTTTTTCAATCTTCCTAGATTACAAAATGAATCAATATAAACATATTTCCCAACGGTTCCCTATGGAAGGACATGGCCTTTCACAGGACCTAATCCTAGCAACTAACCCTAAAATACATAATAAACCAAAATAATGGTTCTTAGGAATATTTCCTATATAAATACATTGATTTATTGTTTCTTTGGTGTTCCATGCATAATAATATGATATTTAAGTTCCTGCACAAAAACACCTATCATTAGAGAGTCATTTAATAAAACCTAAAATAAAAAATCGTCATATTCATAATGTATTAGGCTTTTGTTTAATACGATCTTTTAAAAATATTCAATTATTAATTTATGATATAACAAATAAACATTAATAAGATCATAATATACTTTGTACAAATGTGTTTGATAAAATAAATAAAAAAATCAATAAAGTTAAATATTTAATCATAGATATTTACTTTTAATTATCAAAATATAGATAATTCCTATAATCTAGGGTGGACTAATTGTAAATATTATAACTCACCCTAGAAAATAAAAGGGGAAAACTTACCCTAAAATGATATTTAAAAATATTTACATAGAGTAAGGTTATTAATATTATAGAAAGAGGATAAAAAACCAACAACCCTAATATCATATAATTCATCTTAATGTAAAAAAAAAATATACTTTCACAATTCATTCTCTAAAAATGTATTATGAATTTAGGGCAACCCAATAATTTTTACATTCTTTTAAAATAAAACCCCAATTATACATTTCTATAAATTAAATCTAAAACATAATAAGAGGAGCATATGTATTTAAATCACCTAGTAAATATTTTAAATAAGTATATAAGGTGAAACATATATTTCTAAAAGACGCTCAACTATATTTACTTACCCTAATAAGATATTTCACATTAGTAATTTAGGGCAAGTTAGGATAAAGCTGAAATATAGAAAACATATTCGTGTGAAAAACTTTTAGTAACAAATATAAAATAGAAATGAGATAATATGATTCCCTCAAACATGTAACTCAAAGAAAACATTTAGACTAATTGGTTAGAGGGGTGAGGGGTAAGTAGGTAGGAAAAAAAGGATTGGCTTGAGAGGTCGAGTGTTCAACTTCTGATTACTGCATTTAACTGTATGATTAAATTTCAAAATAGGGAAATATTTTATGAAAATGAAAATAAGATTTTATACTTCCCTGATATTTCACATGTTTAGGGGCCTAGATTTTTAGGTGCCAACATTACAAATGCTAGAACAGTTAATGACAAGTGATAGATGATTTGAATGTTTTGTAAAATATTTTTTGTATCTTGTGGTACAGCCACAGGATATGGTGGTGAATATTTTTATTATGATATATAATTGTTATCATAACTAATTCGAGTGACCGATATCCAAGATAGGTGATTGGTGAGAAGAGATAGAGTTGTTAATAAGTTATAGTGTTTGTGTTCTTGAGTGACAGTTGATAAATTTTTGATGGGCGATCGGTGTGGACGTTGTGGTTGAATATATTGAGTTACTAATGATCTACTAATGTATCTTCATTATTAGAGGTGATGATCTCGCTTCACATTGTTCGATGCTAGCTTATGGAGAAGATTGTAGAGAAAGATTGTTTTTGGTCAAAACATATTGACTTCTTGACATAATATTTTATGTAACTTGTTTGATTGGCTGATGTGGTATTTGAAATATATTTTGTACATTTGATTTTGTTTTGTGGAACCTTGGATCTGAGCATGAAGTTTGAAATTCTAACATAGGGCTTGATTAATGCCATGGACTTCAAAGTTGAGTATATAATGGATGAAGTTGAAAGGTAAGTCTGTAGATTGTGTGTTAGATAAGTGCGGTGAAAAGTATGAGTTGTGATCAATGAAGGGAAGAGTTAAGTGTCTCGAGAAGATACTGTGTGCTTCAGTTAATCTAATCAAGAAGAGGTAGTTTGGTTCTAAAATTCATTCTTTTTACTCTTCGCTAACAATTGCAGCAATTTAAATCCTTTAGGAGAGTATATCTTAAAAGATCTTTTTTGTAAATCCTCTAACAAGGTGAGACTTTGTCAAGTGTTCAAAGTCCTCTAACATGGTAAAGGTCCTAACAGGCCTAAGGAAAATCACTTAACTGGGTACCACATAAAATTGGTGTTGTAAACTCGTAACAATGTTAAGCTCATCATAAGGTGTACTTCTGAAGAGTACACAATTTACTGGGTTCTAATTTCCAATGTTGTTTTCTCCCTATTTGGGTTTCAACAAGATAAATTTATGTGTCAACTTTGTGGATGGACTTTCATGTTTATAATTTTCATTTGTTGTGATTAAGGTTAATCTTGTGAATTTTAGTTAAAGTTTAAGAGATTGAAAAATTAGATTATTTGGTAGAATATTCATTCTCCCTCCCCTCTCAGTAGTGTGATCTTAGGATGAATAGGATCAACTTTTGTAAGAGTAAATAAAAAAATAGATGAAACTTCCCTAAATAAATCCTACTAGAAATCATTATCAAGGATTTGTTTATCCAAAACCAAGAGAAGAAATTAATAATCGCCTATAAGATATCCTTATGTTTAGGAAAGGTTATACTATTATGCCTGATGGAGTGAAATCCTATTAGATTGCCAATGTTTTGGAGTTGAAATATTCAAAAATAAATTATGCTCTTCACTATGGAGATATATCGCTCTAGACATTTTGCTCCACAACTCTTCTTCCTGGGCAATGATGTATAAAGTTTAGACATAATTTGGATTTCCTGGTCAACAAGGTTAGTTGCAGCCCCTTGCAATTAAATCTAGGCTTGAACATTATCGAAGTAACTTTTTAAATGATTCTTAATAGTAAAGATATGACCATAGAATTATTTATTTCATCTCAAGACATTTTATTTGACCAATTCCAACTTCTTCACCATGCACTACATAACAATGTTATATGACCACCAATATTTGATTCAATCCATAAGATAAAGACTTAGAGTCTACAATGTTTCAAATATAAAAGGAAATATGTTCTTTCTACACCAGCTATCAGTCATACAAACAATGGTAAATTGATTAGACCCAATGCATGAGAGGGCTCAGAGCCTACAAGAAAAGGAGATCATCCAATCTTGGGATATCAAAGCATGATAAAGTTTTACTTGAATAAGGTTCACCCCACTACGCCTATTGGATCATGTATAAGAAGTGCCATAAAAAATCAATGTCCAACAGGCACAGTGAAATAATCAAAAATAAAAAAATCCTAACTAGTATTCTTTGTGATAGTGGCCTCTCCTTACTTATCAGAGCTATGAACAAGGGTATTAAAATTTCCCATAAAGAGTCATTTAAACTAGAAAATATAGGCTCTAAAAATAGAGATTCCCATGATTTTCTTCTAGCAATTTCATTGTGTAGGCATTAAAATTTGAAATATTCTTTGAATAACCATCATTTAGAGGCTCAAGCATGTTGGCAATATGGTTAAGAAAATATTAAATTTTAATACCTCTAACCAATCTTAAATTCTAGAGTGTTGCAATACCACTAAAACTACCATTTTCATCACAATAATCAAACCCCGAATCTTTGAAAAAGGATAATTTAGTACCTTTAAGAAACTTACAAGCTCTAAAAGAGATAAATTAGCAGCATACATAACAATTATAGAAATGTCAACCATTCAATAATGAAAAAGAGAATTGTACATGTAGATGTGAGCGATTGGGTCAAATCAGATGTCGACTCCAACAGTCAACGAGTGGTGGTGAGTGGCCTCTCACGATCCCAGGATGAAGTGTCCAAATGAAATCGACACCTCTATAAACAACTCTTCAACCAAGAGAACTTGTCTAGACAAGTGTCAAATGAAAATGTAAGACTAAATAGGCTTAATAAACCTAAAAATAATTAAATAATTACGCCAACACCCCCATCCCCCTAATTAAATAATAAGCACATGCTTTTGATTTTTCAGAATGTTAACATGGAAGGTTAAGCCACAAGTGAGAAGGCATGTGGTCGATTTGAATCCCCAACCGATGCATAGAGGCCAAGGGGCAAACACGACTGTATAGAGGGCTCGAGGGCTTACACGAGGCACGCACAGGGCTATAGAGGGAGACCGCTGGTGTCAAGACGGACAATTCTTTTTATCGGTGAAATTCTTTTTTACTATGTAATCAGGATGCATAGTTGATGGCGCCACCACAGGGATGTCGAGGGCACAGAATATACAGATAGGGAAGCCAATGGAGTCACACGCCAATAGTATCATGTCTTCACATAGTCGCAGGTTGAACCACCAATGGACGAGCCCAGAACAGATCGCAATGACCGTGGACTACAATCACAGAAGTTGCGAACAGATTCAATAACCTCCAACTGGAATTTCTGCCATGAACACACCTTTTCACAAACTCGAAATTTTATGCTAAATAGGCTTCGAAATTATCTCAGTCTGCTATGATACCATATAAAAAACTTACAAGATCTATTTATAGATAAATTAGAAGTACACATAGCAATTATAACAAAGTCAACCATTAAATAATGAAAAAGTGAAGTCTATATATAGATGTGAGTGATTGGGTCAAATTAGAAGTCTACTTCAACATTCAATGAGGGGTGGTGAGTTGCCTCCCACAATCCTAGGGTGAGGTATTGAAATGAAATCGACACCTCTATAGACAGCTCTATAAACAACTACTCAACAAAGAGAACTTGTGTAGACAAGTGTTGAATGAAAATGTATGACTAAGTAGGCTTAATACACCTTAGTGTAATTAAATAATTACACCGAGAGTACCAATATGTTTGTCCTTTTGCATTTTGGTTTCTTGAATAAGACAAATATCAGGTCTATGATCCCTAATTAGATTAAAAGGAGATCATGTTCCTGGGTGTGGTTAAGCCCCTTTATATTCTAGGATAAACTATTCATTTACAAGGGGGAGTGAGTTAGAGAGGCCTATGTCTTGGAGAATTCTCTACAAATCACTTGGTACAACGTATTTACTTCATTTTTCATAGGTTTGAATAGAATTTCCTCTACTAGCATGCTTTTCATTTTCCCCATAATCCGCCTTCTTTCGCTTCCTAGTCTTTATATCTATGGATCGTGGACTAAGTTTAGGTTTTGTTTTAGGTTTAACGATAGTAAAAGGCACATCCTCCACAAGAGGCTCACCAAAGATTAACTATTGAACAAAAACCTATTCATTTTCTATCAATTTATTCTCCTCGTGAGATACATTAGGAGTCAATTGAGCCAAAATATCCTCATCATCTATAAAAACTTTAATAGAATGATCAACAATAGAAATAGATTAGGCCACAAAATCATTACAATTACCATATTCTTGGAATCCCTAGATGTTTTGTTTACGTTATTGTATGTGATATACCATTTTTTGAAATATTCTTCCCCTTACTAAATAAGAATTATTAATACCTCAACTCTAAATCAATTATTCTAATTTTGCTGCTATCATCATGAGTGCTCACTTAGTTATCCCTGAGAATGATAAAAAGTTAAGTTCATGCAATACCTACTATGATACTATAATTAATGTGTGATTATGATAGTAGAAACATGTTTCCATTTGTTAACAACAAATAACAAGCAAGGATAACTTGGATATTAATGGTTAATATTTATAACACATACATGTTAGAATAACTGAGAGACGGGGTTGGGGTTTGAATTAGTGGCCTCAAAAATTAATCCAATAATCCAACCAAAACTTTATATCAAAAATATAATACATTCAGTTATCTTCAGTCCTACAAGATTTATGCCTTTAAGTAATCTTGTCAAATAAATATTGCTGAGTGAGTACACTATTTATCTTTTTCTTGTCTTTACCAAATATGAGTAAATAAACTTAGTGTTTACCAACCAATCAGGTTTTAGTAATATGTAAAGAAAAAATCTAAGTAATTAACCATATACAGATTTGACACATGAATTTTTAACGTGCAAACCCTGTTAAGGGGAAAACCGCTTGGGATCGGTAACCCAAAAAATTTCACTCTTCTGATGTGAGCTCGGTGAAGAGCCAACCAACCATGTTAAAGGTTACAAACACACTATTAAGTGCGACCTTGTTAGAGGATTTAAAACTAACAGTTTATCATTTGACCTAGCATTCACAATGCTCTCAACATGAAAACCTTTTGATACTCTTGAGTATCTCAACACAATAAGAATGGTTAAATCCCACTCGGTTAAGAGAATTTTTGGATCAATAGTTAAACTAAAATAGTAAATGATCTATTGAATAATACAAATTTACTTTGCAGATTTTTACATATATTGTTAGTTCATAATAACTCTCTCATAAATGTTCTCTTCTATTCCTTTTCTCCCCTTCTTTCTTCTTTCTTCTCGGTAAATGTTTTTGCTTCTCTATTGCTCGGTGTCTAAAGAATTCCCTTGGCTCTGTTCTTCAGCCTGTATGATCAAATCTGCATGAAGACTTCTATCTTCACTAGAATTATATTCAAAATTCTTGTTTCATAATGAATTACTTGTCTCTTTATATAGACATGATTCCACCATTTATTGTCCCTGTCTTTCTTGTCCTTGACATAGATTGCTTCCTGATCTACAAATCTCACCATGCATTGCTTTAATCTTTAAAGATTTGCTTTTTTTTATGTCGTATATTTCTCCTTGACAACTGTGAATATAACTTTGTTTAAATATTTAGTTCACCTGATCGATGAGAATATAATAATCAATTAGTTAACTCTAATTATAGTTCCCGTCAGCTAAGTGTTTTGTCATTTTCTAACTCCAGTTCTTGATCGGTGATCAACACTTAGTTTGCTCGATCATTGAGTCCAGTTGTCCTCGTGAATCAATTTATGTTCTGGTTGGTGACCACATCAGCTATGCTCAGTGTTGCGGTGCTTGGTATACACTGTGACTCCTTTCGGGTACTCTGTCCATCAGTGTGAACTGTCCCTTGGTGTTTACTATCACTCGGTGTACACTGGCTTTTTATGTTTACCGATAACATAAACTTTATCTCTTTAATTTCCTGAAGTATATGTCAATATTTATATGACCAATGATATTATACCAAGTTGACATCAATGAAACTAAAATATATTAACTTATTTAATGTCTTGCATTTAATTTCTTTAGCTGGGTGATCATCAACTTATCATCTTTAAACATTCAATTAGTTATAGTTCATCAATCTCTCCCTTTGGCATTCATGGAAACATACTATCAATACAATATACAATATGTAATATAAAGCATGCCATATCATACCAAACTTATTGTTCTATAACCAATTCAAATATCTTACTCTCGGTAAGCTCTTCTAGCTTAGATTTGATTCTTGGAGAGTGCTCTTTTCATTATTCCCTTCAATGGATAGGTGTAGTAATTCCGTCTTCTACTTCTATCTCTCCCTTTATTGTATAATCTCTTCTCCCTTTTTTGGATGGTTGTTTCTTTTAATCTTTGTCTCCCTTTGACTGTTCCTCTCCCTAATGGTTGTTTCTCTTCTCTCCCTTTGGATCATCATGATAGATATTTCATATGAATATATTCCTCTCCCTTGGGTAGTAATGCAAAAAAAATATATTATTGAATATATTCCTCTCCATTCTATCCATCAACAATATAGCTCAGTAGTAGCCAACAATATCTCTGGTGTGCGGTTTTGATAAGTAGCTTCTTGTACTGATTTTCATTGCAGTCCATATTTCAGCTTTCATCAACATGATTGATCTTCCTATAATGTGTAGGTTGATGCAACCTTCTAGTCAGCTTAGTTACTAGTAGATAAGGGTTTGACCCCTAGTCTCTTCCTCAGGTACTCAAATGTATCTTTTGGCAATGGCTTTGTGACTATGTCTGCTAGTTGTTCTTTGGATTGTACATATTCTAGTATCACTACTTTCTCTTGTACTTGTTCCCTCAAGTAATAATACTAAATATAAATGTGCTTTGTCTTACAATGCATCACAGGGTTCTTTGAAATGTTGATAGCGCTTTTATTATCACAGTAAATAATTACTAGTTCAAGAATTTTCATATTCATACCTTTTAGCAATTGCTTGATCTGTGCAATGTTTGAGAATTTTGTAGCAGCGGCCACATATTCTACTTCTACAGTTGATTGAGATATGCATCCTTGCTTTTTACTTATCCATGTGACAATTGTGTGCCCCATAAATAATGTTTCTCCTGTTGTGCTCTTTTTATCATCTATGTTTCCATCCCAATCAGCATCTATCTAAACTTGTAGCTCAAATTTGCCTTCCTTATTATACCACAAATCATAGTCTTTGGTATTCTTTAGATATCTCAAAATTATTTTAACAACAGTCATGTGTGATTCCTTGGGATTAGCAGAGCATCCTATAACTATAGCAACTACTTGTGCTATATTGTGTCTTGTGTGTACAACATACATTAGTTTTCCAATTATTTATCTGTATAAGGTCTGATTTACCTCGGTTGTCTTATCTTCCTTTGTCAATTTTCATATAGTTTCCATAGGTGTTCCAACCGGTTTGGAGTCCTCCATTTTTAATATCTTCAAAACTTCTTTGATGTATTTGGATTGTGTGATGTAGATTCTTGCATCATGTTGTAGAATCTGTAGACCAGGAAAAATTTCATCTCTCCAAACATTGACATCTCAAATTCTTTTCTTATTTCATTAGCAAATGATTTGCATAGAATATCACTAGCTCCAAATATAATTTCATCAACAAATATTTCAGAAATCAAAATATTTTCATTAGTATCTCCTTTCAAATACAGATTACTATTATAACTGGTTCTTACAAATCCAATACTAATGAGATAAGAGTGAAGTCTTTCATAACATGCTCTTGGTGCTTGTTTCAATCCATACTAGGCTTTGTGTAGTCTAGAAACCATGTTCCTCTTGTTAGGATCAAAAAACCCTTCAGGTTGTTCGATGTATACCTCCTCTTCTATTGTTCCATTTAGAAATGTAGATTTAACATCCATCTAGTATACTATAAATCCTTTAAAAGAATCATAAGCAAGTAGAATTCTTACTCCTTCTAGTCTAGCAATGAGTGCAAAGGTTTCTCCATAGTCAATACCTTCTTCATGTGCATACCCTTTTCATACTAGTCTTGCTTTGTTCTTTGTGACTTCTCCATTCTCATTCAGTTTGTTTTTGAATATCCATTTGGTACCAATGACATTTTTGTCATTAGGTCTAGGTAATAATGTCTATATTATGTTCTTTTCAATCTTCTCAATCTCTTCATTCATTGCACTGAATGATTCTTGATTCTCAAGTGCAGTATTAACAGATTTAGGCTCAAAATCACAAATCAAACATCTAGTGTTCAATGACTTGCTTCTTGTTTTCATTCTAGCTCTTTTATCTCCAATGATTTGGTCTTGTGGATGGTGTCTTCTGACATATTTTGAAAATATAGGTTCATATCTTTGTTCATCATTCTGATCATCATCTTGACCTTCATTTTGATCTTCATCATCGCTCGGCTCATTATTGTGAGCATTTTCTTAATTTTCAGTGTGTGCAGCCTATTGCTCATTTGCATTGTTCTATCACTCGGTAGCGATACACTGTTGCTTGGGCAGAGTGTCAGGTTCTTCCCTATAGAAAAATATGTTGTAGTCTTCTAGTTCATTTCTGCTTTCCTCTTCATTTTTCTTAGCAAATTCATCCACTTTAACATTTACACTTTCAATGATTTGGTTAGAGGATTTTTTATAACATTTATAAGCTTTTCTCTTGGTAGAATATCCTAGAAATATTTCTTCATCAATTTTGGAGTCAAGATTTCCATTTCTATCATCATTCAATATATAACATTGACTTCCAAAAATTCTAAAGTAACTTACATTAGGTGTGTATCCATACGATAGCACATACAATTCCTTATTGGTGTCTTTCTTCAATTGAACTCACTTTAATGTATAGATAATAGTACTGATAGATTCTCTCCACAATATTTGTGTGATGCCTTTTTCAATCATTAGTGTTCTAGCACAATCAACAATTTATCTATTTCTCCTTTTAGCAATCCCATTTTGTTTTGGTGTTCTCGGTGTAGAGACCTGTCATGTAATTCCATGCTCATTATGAAATTTAGTGAATTCATCAGAAATAAATTCTCCTCCTCTATTTGATCTTAAACATTTTAGTTCTTTTCCACTTTGTTTTTCAACTATAGCTTTATACCATTTGAACATCTTAAATGTTTCTGATTTTTCTTTTAAGAAGATAACAGTCATCAATCTAGAATAGTCATCAACAAATAGAATGAAGTATCTATCACCATAATAGCTCTTTGTTCTAATTGGTCCACATTAGTCAGTATGGACTAATTCTAGAATAGTATTAGATGTGTAGGTTTTTCTCTTGAAACTAGACTTTTTCATTTTACATTTTTTACAATTCTTACACATGGCATGGTCGGGTTTTGACATGCTCGGTGAGCCTCTTACTTTTCTTTTCTTTCTTATCCTAACCATGTTGTCAAAATTCACATGACATAACCTTTTATGCCACAACCAATTGTCTTCATTTCTATCCAATAAACAAGGGGTCTCAATATTATCAATATAGAATAGGTTACCTTTTTTGTTTTTTCACGAGTACCGATCAACCTTTCTATTTCATTATAGATCTTTGCCTTTTTTTTTTTCTCAAATGCAACTCGCTTTCCTGTTTTATTCATCTAGATGAAACACTCAATAGATTATAGTTAAGTCCTTTCACCCAATAGGTATTTTCACATCTGATCAGATTATTCAACATGATGGCTCCTTTACCTTCAACTGTACAAGATGAGTCATTACCCATCCTAACTGATCTACCCTTATAATATTCAAAAGTTTCAAACATTTCCTTATCTCCATTCATTTTGTGCGTACAACCACTATCAATAATCCAAACATCATTTTTGCTAACTTTAGATATGAGTGCAGTTTCAACATACCTTTCTTCTTCATCTGAATCATCCTTCATAGAAACAAATACTACCACAATATCTTCATCAGATTTGGTTTTAGTATTTTCATATTTTTTTCAACTAGGTAACAAGCCTTCTGGCCTTTTTCCTTTTAGTCTCGGTTATCTCTTCTATCAGTGTGTCAGTTTCTTCTGTAGTCTCGGTCATCACTTCTATCAAACTTCTTTCATAAGATCTATCCTTGTTTCATTCATCTTTTCTCTTGTTAGGGAATCTAGCATCAAAGTGTCCAATTTCTTTGTAATTAAAACATACCAATGGTAATTTACCTTTGTAGATCTACCTTTGCATTTTTGCAGTCTTCTAGCCATTAGTGCTTCAATTTCATCAAGTTCTTGTTCATCACTATCGATTTCACTATCATTTCTCATAGTGTGTTTATGACTTGATTTACTTATTTTCAGAGAAGATTTGAATGTAGACTCAATAGTTGGTAAGACACTATTGTCAAAGTTATTAATCTCAAATGAAAAAAATTCTACCAATCAAACTATCTAGAGTAACATTGGTATTTGCTACTGCTCTTATTTCTTGAATTGCAAATACTCTAATATAGCATAAACGGGCAGTAAGGTTCTTAAAATTTTACTTACCACTGTTTCTTCTTCAAGTACACCTCCTACTCCTCAGATAGCATTAAGAACTTCTTTCATTCTTCTACTATACTGAGTGATTTTTTCTCATTCTTTCATTCTTAGGTCATTAAAATTTACTCTTAGGATTTCATCTTTAGCTCTCAGCACATTTGTATCTCCTCCATGTACTAGCTTGAGTTTGTCCCACATTTTATTTGTAGTAGTGCATGGTTTGACATCTTCAAATTCAGCATCACATAGTGAAGAAGAAAGTTCTATAATCATAGAGTTGTGGTCATGTTTATCTCTCAATTGATTAATGGTCAAAGGTCCTATCAATGCAACATATTTAGTATCCAAGTATTGTGTGACATCATTTCCAATACCTGATAGGTGGAGTCTTATCCTGATTTGACATCATGCAAAGTTGTCTTTGTTCAACTTAGTCACATTCCTTTTACTCATCTTGTGATCTTTAGCTTGAGTCTTTAAACTATCTTCCAAGTACCCTAGCTTCGATACCAATTGTTAGAATAACTGAGAGGGGCGGGGGGCAGGTGGGGGGGGGTGGTGAATCACTGGCCTCAAAAATTAATCCCATAAACCAAATAATACTTTATATCTGAAATATAATATGTTCAGTTATCTTCAGTCCTACAAGATGTATGCCTTTAAGTAATCTTATCAAATATATACTGCTTGATGAGTATATTGTTTATCTTTTTCTAGTCTTTACCAAATAGCAATAAATAAACTTAGTGTTTACCGACCAATCTTATTTTAGTAATGTGTAAAGAAAAATATCAAAGTAATGAACCATATACACATTTGACATATGAATTTTTACATGGAAACCATGTTAAGGGAAAAACCACAAGGGACCGGTAAACCAATTTTTTTCACTCTTCTGCATTGAACTCGGTGAAGAGCCAACCCTGTTAAAGGTTACAAACACACTATTAAGTGCGGCCATGTTAGAGGATTTAAAACTAATAGTTTATCATTTAACCTAGCATTCACTATGTTTCCAACATGAAAAACTTTTTATACTCTTGAGTATCTCAATACAATAAGGATGGTTAAATTCCACTCGGTTAAGATATTTTTTGAATCAATGGATAAAGTGAAACAGTAAATGATCTATTCCATATTAAAAATTTACTTTGTAGATTTTCAGATCTATTATTAGTCCACAATACCTCTATGATCAATTCTTTGTTCTATTCCTTTTCTCCCCTTCTTTCTTCTATCTACTCGGTGAATGTTGTTGCTTCTCTATTGCTCGGTGTTTGGAGAATTTATTTTCCTTAGTTCTTCAGCCTGTATGATCATATCTGCATAAAGACTTATGTCTTCACCAAAATTATATTTAACATTCCTCTTTCATAATGAATTACTTGTCTCTTTATATAGACATGATTTCACCATTTATTGTCTTTGTCTTTCTTTTTCTTGACGTACATTGCTTCTTGATCCGCAAATCTCACCATGCATTTCTTTAATCTTTAAATCTTTTCTTTAGTTTTATGTCGTAGATTTCTCCTTAACAATTGTGAATAAAACTTGCTTTAAATCTTTAGTTCAAATGATCGATGAGAATAAAAAAATCAATCAGTTAACTCTAATTATACCTCATGCTAGCTAAGTGTTTTATCATTTTCTAACTCATATTCTTTATCGATGATCAACTCTTAGTTTACTTGGTCATTGACTCCAGTTATCCTTGGGCATAAAATTCAGTTCTTCTTGGTAACCACATCAGTTATGCTCGATGTTGCAGTACTCGGTATACGTTGTTACTGCTCAGGGTACTCTATTTGTTAGCGTGCACTATCCGTCAGTGTTTACTGTCAGTTGGTGTACACTGGATTTTTATGTTTACTGATAACATAAACTTTATCACTTCGGTTTCTTGAAGTCTATGAAAATATGTATATGACCAAGCAGACTATATAAAGTTGACATACATGACAATACAATACATTAACTGATTTAATGTCCTGCATTTACTTTCTGCAGCTCGGTGATCATCAACTTATCATCTTCAAACATTCAATCAGTTATAGTTCATCAATACATAAGATTAATATTGTCTTTATTCCAAGTAATTTAATGACATTATGCGTACCAAATTATGAAAGATGACACAAGGTTTGATGATACATCCTATGACCATTTTCAATCACTAAGAATAAAGGGGTCACATGACTTGAGATTATGATATTAGGATCTCACAACCATACTTCAAAGATATTTCTTTTAGTAATGTATTAACATTTTAACATAGTAGTGCACAACACATAGTCCATTATGGGTGAAGGTTGTTTTGTCTACAAATATCACTAGGCTAAATTAATGGTGGGATATTCAATTTTCTAACCAAAATGGAATTATAACAATTGAAAGGAAAGTGGACGGGCCTTAGACAGTGTGTACACAAATAAAAATTGAATGAGTAGGAAACTAGTACATAAGGTACAGAAAGCAATTTTTTTTTACCATTTCAAAAAAACAAAACTTCTGGTGTTTGATTGAATGGAGTAAATAATAATAATATAAATTAATATTAAAGATTTATAACTATGCCTAAAAATGTCAATAAAATTCCAAAACCTTTTTTAGTATGTTTTTATTAACGAAATTAATCAAATTTATTGCCTCATCTTTTATTTTCATGGACTATAGCATTGTTTAGCATTAAAATTTAGATACTAAAATAAATATATTAACTCTTTAAATCATTATAATCTATGGGTGGTAATTAATCTCTTAGAAGATTATATTAGATCATGTACAGGTTGTCAATAATCAATGGTTTAGCAACTACATTAATTAGAATTTAAGAAAATATTGGTAAATGTACTATGGTACATAGATTTGATAGTTTGTAGTATAAAACCATCAAATCATCTTTTCCTACTTAAAATTTAAATTATATTATCATGTGTGTTAGATTTCAGCCCTTTCCTAGCTTTTTGCACTTTTAGTGTGTTTTGAAAATTACATAGTAACAATTTCCTCTTTGTAAATGTAATCATTATTTTGTTAACAATGCTAGATTTTTAGTTGGTTGGACAACCTATGAAACTTTTCATAATATTCCACTTTAAGAAAATAAGTGAGCTTGTCAACCTTATCATAGTTTTCTGTGTTTAGTGAATTAGAAAACCTATAAATTTTGTCACAAATTCACACTTTCAATTTGATATAATTAGAAAATAAAAATTATAAAGAGATCAGAATAGTTGACTATAAAAGTGGAAAATTACATGGACATAATTACATGCTCGTATTGGAATCGTAAATGGGCATAAATCACCATATTAAGAAATTCATAAGGCATACACTTGAGAGTAATAATTAGAGTATTATTGCATTCATTTGGACTTCACCAAGTTGAAAAAACCCATAAGAATTTTTATACGTTTCTACCTTAAGAAAACAAGTGAACTTGCAAATGATAAGAATGATCATGCCTTCGGCTACAAACAAAAAATTGCGTACTTATTAGCCATTCTGTATCTATGTGTTTCCAACCCACACTTCTCCTGAAGTTCGCGTCTAGAAGCATCATTTTTTTATGGTAGAAATGTCTTTCTCCATTCTTGGAGTCATCCTCCAATTAATTACTCACCTTCTTTACTAACTTTTTTCTCACTTTTATATCTGCATCCCCGCTTCATAAAGCATAAATGTCTATTTAAATGCCAATCTTGTGCTTCCGTAAGTTGTATACTAAAATACCATTTTAATTTTGAAGGATTTTTATTTTTTTATTTTGTGGTTTATATATATTAGTAAATTAAGGAGTTGAAGGTTAATGTACATGAATTAATTTTGTTAGAGTAGTATAAATTCTATAACTTAGCCTTTTTACGGTTTACAATTATAATTTAATTCTCGCATTGGGTAGTATTTTGATATGGTGTTTTTTCTATTCTTAGTCATTAACTCATATTTAATGTATTTCATTATTATTTCATGTTTAATAATAATATATTATATTGTTAATCAAATAATATAGTTAAATATTTAAATATAAATAATAATAATTGAGTTGTTTGGTAAATTCATCAATTCAATTGATTCTTCTGTGACTTCTTCGGTTCTAGATTGCTTTATTTCGATCTCAAGTATTTTGTTACAATGTGATTATTGTGCAGGTGACGATATCATACCTATCCCACTGCTAATAGTTACAATTTCTACTACTAGCGTTGTTAACAATGAGCAAATGGAAGCACGGGTTCTTGTTTGGGATGTTGATTCTTCTTTTTCTAATTAAAATAATTCAGGAAACTAATATTATGTACTGGGCTGTTATTTGGTGTATTTTTGTGGTTTTGGGTGAGGTGATATATATGTTATTGCTCTGTGATAATTAATTATTTTGAAAATTTGTACTAGAATGTAATTCTGGAATACAATTTTAGGTGTCTCTTTTGGGTTTTGGTTTGGGTAAATTATTTGAATTATACTAGGATATGGTTGTTTTCCATACTGGTAAAAGCATCTCTTAGGTTTTGCATCATAAGCTATAATCGAATGTTTTCTTCACCCATTTATTTTCAGCCACTATGCTCCCCATAACTAGGTTCAATGTATACTCATTCTTTTTTTAATTAATAAAATGAGCATATATTTTTATTCAAAAAAAATCCATTAATAAAATATTGATATTTGATTAATAACTAAGTTGTAAGATCTATATCCACACTTAATGATTTTCTTTAACATGATCTTCTCTAGTGTATTTTATGGTGAAAATGAGTTGAGTAACTTAGACGAAAGGGGTGAATTAGTTACCACAAAACCAAATCTAGGTCGATTAGATGTCTTAAACATACTTTATCATTGTTGCTCGGTTAACGCATATATTCTATTGTCACTCAGATAACATATCAAATCTTAAGTTATTAATTGTGATTATCCTTTAGTAATTAATTGCAGAAACACAAAGCATAAACCAAACAACATGTACACAGATAACACCAAGATTTAATGTGGTAACCCAATATGGGAAAAACCACATATTGCAACTAGTTACTGTTTTTCACTCTTCTGAAGTGAGCCCTGTAAGGAGCCAACCTTGTTAAAGGTTACAATGCACACTAGTAGGTGTGACCCTATTAGAAGATTTAAACGCCTTGTAAGGAGTGGCCTTGTGAGAGGTCTTCAAACACTTCAATGTAGAAATGTTACCTTGTGAGAGGATTTACAAAAGACTATTAAGTCTACTTTGTTAAGAGATTTTAGTTCATTTCTACAATTTTAGAAAGTAACAATTGATTGACCTATTTGTCAAAGCCACTATCTTTGCTGATTCAGATCTCTACTCTGGCTTATAAAACTTGATCCTCACTGATCAGATATTTTATTGTAGCACTTTATGTTTTGTTCTCAATCAGAATTGGGCCATCTTATTTTGCCTCCAACCTTCATGTCATAAATAGACACATCTCACACACATTCAATCCAAACTTGACCTTGTATATATATGATAAGCCTTGTCAAGTCAGCTTGAATAACCTTTCAAATAAATAATAAAACTTAAGTTTGTCGACTGTGTATAACCAATTAACCATCAAATGTAAACTGTTGTTAGTCGGCTCATGCTAAAAGCATAAGTCAGTTAATACTGAAATCCTTCAATGCCCGACCAATACTGTAATGCCTGAGTGAACTCGGCTAGAATTGAAAATCACTTTGGTCTTCTTCAATGCCCGAGAGAGCTTGGAAAACACTAATTGTGCTCATAGGATTAGATATTTGTGTAGACATCATTATATTTGTGCAAACATCAATGACAATACACAATTGAATAATTGTCATCAATAATCGCCCTCTTTGGCATTGATGGCAACATAACATATCATAATAAAAAGAATTATAAAGAAACATACACAAGAATGAAATTTTATTAATGTCCTTAGCTTCATTCTGATCCTCATCCATAAAACTCGCTCTGTCTTCACAATCACTAAAATATAGATTTCTCCCTCTTATGTTAATCTATATTCTCTGATAAAATTTCTCCCTCTGTCACCAATCTCTTCCTTAATAATCTTTATGACATCACTAATCTCTCCCTCTTTGACAACCAATGCCAAAGACACTATCCAATACATATCTAATGAAATTGCAATGTACCTTTTTGTATTGATTCATATGCAATAAGCTCTGAATATATGCATCAATATGTTAAATCTATTTTGTAGCTCGGTTGATGCATCACTAATCTGTCCATTAGTGAGCCTCAATTAGGGGAATCATCCCTAGCTTTCCTCTAAGATATAAGAATACATCCTTAGGTAATAGTTTTGTGAAAATGCGTGCAATTTGTTCTTTAGTATTCACATATTCTACCCTTTCTTCCTTGTCCTAAACCAATTCTCTCAAGAAAAGATACTTTATTATAGTATGTTTAGTCTTAGTATGCATCATAGCACTCTCTAAAAATTTAATTGCACTATTGTTATAACAGTAGATAATAATTGGTTCTTTGATTTCTTCTTTCATACCTGAAAATAAATCTTTGAACCATATGATATTTGAACAATTTACTGTTGTAGAAACATTTTCTATCTCTATTGTAGACTAAGAAATGCAATTATGTTTCTTGATGGTCCAAGAGACTAATCTCTTACCAAGGAATAATGCTCCACCACTTGTGCTCTTTCTATCATCAACATTTCCTACCTAATCAACATTAGTAAAAGTCTTCAAATCAAAGTTTCCTCCTTTCTTATAATATAATCCATACTCTTCAGTACACTTAAGATATCTTAGAATTCTTTTGATAGCCATGAAATGATTCTCTCTAGAATTAGCTTAAAAACTTGCAACAATACCAACTGCTAGTGCAGTTCAGGTTTAGTGTGAACAACATATTGAAGTTTACCAATCATGGATCTATAGATAGTCTGATTTACTTCCTTTGAATCATAATCCTTAGACAACTTATGTTCAGTAGGAACAGGTGTTCCAACTGGTCTGAAGTCTTCCATTCCAAATTTCTTCAGTACCTCTTTGATGTATTTAGACTGAGTAATGTAGATACCATCCTTCATCTGATAAACTTGTAAACCAATAAATAATTTGATTTCACCAAACATAGACATCTCAAACTCCTTACTCATAGCTTTGATGAATGCTTTACATAAATCATCATAACCGATAAATAGTATATCATCAACAAATATCTCTGCTAATAGTATCTTGTTCTGAGGTCATTCTTTTATATACAAGCTATTGTTGTCACTATTTATCTGAAATCTAATACTTACTAGGTAGCCATGCAATCTTTCATACCAGGCTCTAGGAGCTTGCCTCAGTCCATACAAGGCTTTGTGTAATTTACAAACCATATTCCTTTTGTTAGAATCAACAAAAACTTAAGGTTGCTCAGTATAGACTTCTTCTTCAAGAATTCCATTCAGGAATGCATATTTTACATCCATTTGATATAACTTGTATCCTTTATGTGCAACATATGCCAGAGTAATTCTGATTCCTTCAATTCTTGCAACATGAGAAAAATTTTCTCCATAATCAATACCCTTTGATCGAGCATATCCTTTACATACTAATCTTTCTTTGTTTATGGAAACTTCACCTTTTTCATTCATCTTATTTCTAAAAACCCACTTAGTACCAATCACTTTTTTGTCTTTTGGTCTAGGTACAAGAGTCCAGGTTTTGTTATTTTCTATCTTCTCAATCTCTTCATTCATGGCTTCTATCCATCTTTCATCATTCAATGAATCTTTAATAGATCCAGCTTCAATTTTACTAAGAAAACATGTACCTTTAATTTTGTTCCTTGTCATTACACCTTCTGTCTAATCTCCAATTATTTGTTCAGGTGCATGATGCCTTCTGACATATTTGGCAAGTACAAGTTCCTTCCTCTTTGATTGTGGACTTGATCCACTTGGTTCACCATGTTCAAAATTTATGTTCTTCTCTTCCAACTGGTACTCAGGTTCCACTGTCAGAGACTCGGGCACCTCTGTCTGAAACTTGAGTGCCTCTTTTGGTGACTCAGTTCCCTCTATCTGTTACTTAATTTCTTCAGTCTAAGACTCGGTTTCTTCAGTTAGCAGCTAGGGTTTCACAGGTTGCAACAAGATTTTTGTAGATGAATTCAGTGGCTGAAAGGGTTGTTGTCCAATCACCATTGCATGTGTCTTGCATATAGTATCACGTTCATAATACACAAAATTTATGTAGTCCTTAGGCTCTTTACTACTTTGTTCTTCACTTCTCTCTGGAAACTCATCAATCCTTACATGTATACTTTCTATGGATTTATGGGTAGTAAGATTCAAACATTTATATGTTTTTCTTTTATAGGAGTAGTTTAGGAATATACTCTCATCACCTTTTACATCAAATTTTCCATTTCTTGCTTTCTTCAAGATGTAACATTTTCTTCCAAATATTTTGAAATAATGAACATTGGGTTTATAGCCATACCATAATTCAAAAGGTATCTGATTAGTACCTTTCTTCAGTTGAACTTTGTTCAAGGCGTGAATTGCAGTGCTGGTTGCTTCCTTGCATTATTTTGTAGAAACATTCTTTTCAAACATCAAGGTTCTTGCACAATCCATAATAGATTTATTTCTTCTTTCTGCTATCCAATTCTGTTGTGGTGTACCTAGGGAAGATATTTGTCTCTTGATTCCTCTTTCATTGTAGACTTCATTCAACTCATTAGAAATGAATTCACCTCCTCTGTCAGTTCTCAAGTATTTAAGTTTCTTTCTTGTTTCTTTCTCAAATTTGGCAAGCTACCACTTAAACTTCTAAAAATCTTATGATTTTTCATTGACAAACATAATGGTCATCATTCTCGAATGATCATCAATAAATACAATGAAATACTTTTGACTTGTATAACTTGTTGTTTAGATTGGTCCACATAAATCAGAATGTACTAACTCTAAGAATCCGTGTGTATTGTAATTCTTTCTCTTGGAACTAGACTTCCCCATCTTCCCAATTTGACATTGTTTGCATATTGGTAATTTAGGTTTCTTTAGAGTAGGAATACCTCTTACTCTTTTGTTCTTGCTTATGTTGATCAAGTTATCAAAGTTCGCATGACACAACCTTTTATGCCATAACCAACTTTCTTCTACTTGTGCAATAAAACATGAACTTTCATTGAGATCAAGATAAAATAGATTACCTTTTGTTCTCCTTCCAGTTCCAAATAGGTTTCGCTTACCATCTAGGAGCTTGGCCCTACCATTCATGAATTCTAACTTGAAACCAATGTTATTCAACTATGCCACACCTATTAGATTACTCCTTAGTCCTTCAACCTAATAAGAATTATCACATTTGATTCCTTTTGTTAAAGCAATAGAACCTTTAGCTTTCACAAACAAGGTTCATCATTCCTAGAGATGACACTCCTACCATCATAGTGCTCAAGATGTTCAAATTTGGTTTTATCACCAGTCATGTGGTGAGAACAACCACTATCAATTATCCAAGTGTCATTCTTGCTAATATGAGAATAAAGTGTAGTTTTTTCATTATCTTCATTGTCTGACTCATCCTTAATATCACTGTAAACAATTTCATCTTCATCTTCATCACCATCAGAATATTTTGCAATATAACAAGATTTCTTACCTTTGTCCTTGTAGATTTTTTAACTTTTAAAATCTTTCTTGCCTTTGTACTTCTTGAAATTTTTCTCATCTTTGTTTTCTTGGTTCGGACACTTAGCATCAATGCGACAAACCTTATTACATGAAAATAAAATCAATGGTATTCTTCCTTTGTACTTTCTTTTGGAAGCTCTCTTTGCAAGTAATGCTTCAATGATTTCTAGAACTTCATCATCAGATTCATCGTCACTGTCACTTTCAATCTATTTTCCTTTCATCTTATAAAGGTTTAATTTAGCTTTGAATGCAAACTGAAAATTGCTAGTATTACGAGACTAATTGTCAAAGTTATCCAACTAAAAAGATGTAAGCCTTCCAACCAATGCATCTAGGGTTATATATGATTACTGCACCTCTTCTCTTGAATGTCTGAAACATGTGTAAATGTATCACTTAATGTGATTGATTAATACCTTTCTTGCTTGGTAACCTATGTTCTTGGTTCTTGATAACCAAATTAATCTTTTTTTGTTCTCCTTCTTGAAACTCTTAGTCTGATCCATAGATGTGCTCATTGGCTACATTCATCATGTCATCTATATTTTAATGAATAATTACACCATCTATTTATAACATAGATTGACCTAATTAAATTTCACGTATTACAAAACTAACTCTATGATCAAAGGTTTACAACTTGACCCTGATCTCTTAGTCTACACGTTTTTAACCAGTTATACTAATTAAAACAATTACAATAATGTTTCTTGTTCCTGAAGAAATGGATTTGAAACAAATAAAAACTCTAGATATAGAATATAGTTTTTTTATGTGACATGGAAGTTAGTTACACTTTTCTCAGGATATAAATGACTTTCGGTGTCTGATGCTTAGTTTTCTCTGAAGTCGGTTTGACTGTCTTTCGATGTTCCTTTGTTGAACTATTTGTTGGGTTCCCTTGTTGTCGGGTTCCTCTATTTTTTCTCTTTCAGTTTATAGTGTAACCTACTTGTTGTTTTCCTCTTTATCATCTTTGGGTTACACTTTTGGTTTACACTTCAAAATTTTATCGTCCAGTTTCCCTTTACATAGCATTTTTGGTCTAAACTTAAAATGTGGCATTCAATGTAGTGTAACTGATGGTTTATAACATTTGTTTTCTCTTTGTATACTAATGGAAAAACTTAATGTCATCAACAGATTCATACAATGAAGCTTGAAGAACTGAAAGAGAGTGGAAAGAATAAGAAGGCCCTTTCTATTGACAATGTTGAAAAAAATATTGTGGAAAATGGTAGATTTTCTATAGTTGGCAAAAGGTATATCTTGGGTAGTGATTAAAACAAGAAGAAGTTAGAGGATGTCATTGTGTATCATTTTCCAAAAATTTGTAGAACACCATAGGAGATACATTCATGCATTCCTAATGAATTATATCAGTTGATAGATGCTAGATGGAGTAGAACTTTGTAGTTAGTCAAAGAAATCATGTTGAGAGGATTGGTTAAAGTGAAACTAGAGATATGTTATGAAGATGCGAAAATAATGATAGAAGATCACAAGAATAAATTTAGAATAAAGGACATCTCAGCTAGGATTCTGATTGATGACACATAAAATATACACAATAAGGCTGTTGAGGCATGGAAGAATATTTTTTAGATAAAGGACAAACCAACGCTAGTAGAGATAGAAAAATAAGTATTTGTTGAACCTATTAAAGTAGATGATATTTTTCCATTAGATCAGATAATTGGGAATATTATTTTTGATGTCCCTAAATAAGTGTAGAAGATTGAGGAAAAAAATGTTGAGTTATCAAAAATAGGTGGAGAAGAAGTAGAGATAGATCAAACGAGTGGAGCTGAGGTTGAGATAGAAGACATCACAGGTAAAGGAGATTCTCCATAGCCATCTCTTATGGAGCATATAGAAAGTCAGAAAGAGGACACTCAGAAAGATGTTGAAGAATAATTTAATGTAAAAAGGAAATAGAGTCACAGTGAGTTAAGTGAGAAGAAGAGAAAAAAACTGGTGCAATGTGTTAAATAAGAAGGAGAAGAGGAAGTAGAAGATGATTAAACACTTACAACACTCATAGAAATAACCAAATTGAAGCCTAAGCAAATGTTGAAATATTCAGAACAATTGATGAAAAAGGCTGAAAGAGACAAGATAATATCTCAGAAGAAGAAGAAAAATGTTTTTAGGGAATCTAGAGATATTCTAGCTTAGTTAGTTCCAGTGGTAAAGAATGATGAAGGATATTCTATGATTTATTAGATGGATACTACAATCAAGGAAATTTTAGATGAAGGCCCTGATTTGTAGACAAGAACTATGAAAATTGTAGAAGAGAACTTGGAGAAGAAGATGATACGTAAGCTAATGGAAAAGATTAGTGTAGATCAGAAACAAATTGATCGATTTGGTGATGGAAGTCAAGTATACATTGAATAAGGAATGACATATATTTAACAAAGTATCAAAATATTCAGATTTTGTCAAAGATTTGGAGTAGAACAAAGTTGAAGCTCCAAAGGAGGTGGAGAGATTAATCAGTCAAATTTGGTACTCAACTGATGGAGATGATGATGAACACCGAGATCAGAGGTATACATGATTGTAGAAAAGAATTATATCAGTTGTTATATTTATCATTAATGAAAATAAATTAATTTCTGGTTCATATTGAATTGCCATATCTTTCGGAGTTTATTTAATTGGGAAATAGACAAAGATAAGACAATGATAATATCATCTTGAGATAATTGGTGTCTACTTTATCAAGTTGATAGAGTGCATTGAGAAAGTCGGTTAGAATAAAGAGTTAAGTTATTGTGAAGAAAGAGTCTATCAATAAAGGGTTAAGGAAGTCAGTCAGGATAGAAAGACATTAAAGTACCAAGAAGTGCATGTTAGTCACCAAACTGAGAGTTAGTTACCGGACATAATAGATGTGTGAAACAAGAATAAGAACATATTTAATCCAATGCTACAATGATGTGGAGGATTCCAAGAACAAAATGAAACTTGGTTACAAGATCTATGCACGGGAAAGTTCAAGGAAGAAATCTATGGTATAGATTAAGCAATAAAGTAAAGGTTTTGTTTTCAAGAAAGGTTCAAGTTCCAAGGTGATGCCAAACCGGATAACCATGTTTAAAGTTCACTGAATTAGTTCAGAAAATTTAATCTAATGGCTAAGCGTGATTGAAGTAAAATCTAATTAAGAAGATTAAGAGGCAAACAAAGATTTTATTTAAAGGATGAAATTGAATAAAAAATGGCTGGCAAGTCGAAGTATTTAAGTGCTATCGAGTGGTGTAGTGAAGATCAAAGAAGTGATAATCTAAGTCTAAGTGAAGATATTGATGAAGTGTTGATGCCACTAGTCTAAGAGTGCATAAATATATTTTAACAATCAAGATGTAGTTGTATTTTTATAGATCATTTACATATTGTTGCTTATTTGCATTTTTAACAGCAAAATCTCTTAACCGAGTGGACTTAATAGTCTTATTATAAAATCCTTGAGAAAGGTGACATTCCAAAAGATTGTTCAAAACCCTCTTGCCAGCCACTCCTAACAGTGTGAAGATCTCAATGGGTCTAGGCCCTAGGGTAAATCCCCTAATAGGATTACATTTAACAAATGTGTATTGTAATATTTAACAAGATAAGCTTTTAACAGAGCATACTTCATGAAATGATTTTAATTTATGAGTGACAATTCACATAGAGGTTTTTCCCAAATTGGTTTCCTCATTAATTGTAGTGTTAAATATGTTGAATGATTCATGTGAAGTATATTTACTATTTATATGGAAGTTACTATTTAAGTTATTGAAGATATTTGGTGATTCAATTGTTGCTGTTGTTTATCCTACCAAGTTGATTAAGAGTTAAGTTTTTAAGTATAAAGTATCATAGTTTTTTGATTCACCCCATATCAGTAATCCAAAAATTGGTATCAAAGATAAGTACTCCAAGAGATAAGTTTAAAAGGAATTGAGTTAAAGATTCGAAGATGTATAAGAGGAAGGCACCTAAGTTGAGTAAGGATAACTTATCTACATGGTGAAACCAAAGAAGGTTGAACCTATCTGGTATTGGATATTATGCATTTTATTATGTTGACAATGATTTTACGCCATCAGCAATTGGTCCCTTGATAGTTGAGTAGATAAGATAAATGAAAGACCATACATAAGAAATGATTGAGATATCATCTACTCTCACCGACCTGTAGTTCAATGGCATTATAGGATGTGATTAAAAAAAAGAAGATGTGGGATAGGATTGAATTGATATATGGTGGAGATCAACATGTTATCAAGGAAAAGGCTGAAAGCTTAAGAGAGAAATTTGATCCTATGAAAATGAAAGAAGGAAAAAATGTTACACTATACAGCACTAGACTAAATGAAACTATGAATTCCATAAGAGGTGTTGGAGGTAAAATCACCGAAGAAGACGTGACAAGAAAAATATTAATAATATTGTTACCTATGTATGCCAGCTGAGTGTCTGCAGTACAAGAACTAAGATCTATTCCTTGGATGATTTTATCACTGAACACTACCATTGTTAAGTTGACCATTTTTTAGCTTGATGATTTTGATAAAAGTCTACCTGCTACTAGTAGGATTGAGTTTGCATTTAAACCATCTTTGAGATTTGAGGTTCTAGGGTGTCTAGAACTAGTGTTGGTTATGAAAGTATTGCTAGTGAAACATTCTATTAGCTACAAGAGTGAGTTAGAAGAGCTGTATGCTAAAGATGAAGCAAATCAAAGAAAATTTGAAGCTGTACTAGCTAGAAGAGTACAAAGAGACAAAGAAAAATACTAAGGTAAGATTTTCTTCAAATGTTTCAAATATAATATGATTGAAAATATTTCTTCTAAATGGCTAGAAAATGACAATGGTGAGAAGAAAGACAACTGAGATGAGAAGAAAAGAGAAATTTTTTTTGGAGATTTTGAGATTACAAAAATGAAGGTAAGAAGTCATGTAATATTGCTAATGAAGGACTAACTGATGATGATTTCGAGGAAGAAGTTATATATGTTGTCATCAAGAACAATTTTGATGAAGAAAAGAAAGAAGAGAAAGCCCTAATATCACATGTAAGTAAAAGTGATACCTAGATTATAGATAGTAGGTGTTCACATCACATGACTTGTGATACTTTAGGTTTATTATTCTCAAATAACATAATGGAGGATACATTAGATTAGGTAATGATGCTCCATTTCTTATGAAAGTTAAAGGTTAAATAATTATATTAAACAATAAAAAATGTGAAGATGTATATTGGGTTAAAGGATTAAAGTACAGTTTATTCAGTGTGGAATAAATAAACAATTTAGGTCACCAAATAGAAGTTTAGAATGGGAAGGTAAAAGTATTTGATCAAAAAGAATGTATGATTTCCATTGGAGAACAATCTAAAGGTAACATATTTTACCTTGACACATCTATTAAGAGTGGTTTGTATTCTAAAGTTGAGGATGCATGATTATGACACAAGATATTATGTCATGTAAACTTTGACAATCTAATTAAAGTGACCAAAAAGGATAGAGTAAGAGGTCTAACAAGATTAGAGAAACCTAAGAAAGTCATGTTGAAGGAATGTCAAGTTGGAAAAATGACTAGGTCAATTTTTACAAGTAAATCTTTTGTTACACAAGGAATTTTTGACTTAGTGCACACTAACTTATATGGACCGATGAGAACACAAAGATACTATGGTGATAGATATTTCATTCTGTTTGTTGATAATTATTCTAGAATGATGTATTTCATATTTTTAAAAGAGAAATATGAAGCTTTGTAGATATTTAAGTGGTACAAGGAAAGAGTTAAAAAAGAGACTGGAAGAAAACTAAAGTGTCTGAGATCTTATAGAGGATGAGAGTTTACTTCTGATGAATTTAATCTCTTCTGCAAAAAACATGGAATAAAGAGACAACTGTCTGCATCAAGGATTCCATAATAGAATAGTATAGTTGAAAGGAGAAATAGATATGTTGTGGATTGTGCAAGAACACTAATGATTGAGAAGGGTATTTCTCAAACTTATTGGAGAGAAGTAGTCAGCACTATTGCTTATACACATAACCAAGTACAATTGAAGAAAGGTACACACAAGACACCTTATGAGATTTGGTATGATCACAAACCTATTGTGAGATAATTCAAATTATTTGGAAGTAGATGCTATATTCTTAAAGATTCGAGAGATGGAAAGTTTAATTCTAAAAGAGACAAGGGAATATTTTTAGGATATTATACAAAGAGAAAGGCTTACAATTGTCTCAAAAATTTACTAAAAAAATTGTGGAAAGTGAAAATGTGATAATTGATGAGTTCACGGAGAGAAATGACGAGGATAGTAAGAAGGAACCTGGAGATTACCAAAGATTTGTATATACTCAACGAGATGTACCTAATATCTTACCAAATGCACAAACTGAGGACAAAGTTGAACAAAGAGTACTACCACTACATGTTGGAAATGAAATTCCACCGACTACAAAGCCTATTCTAGCCAAGTATGTGAGGAGACACCACTCACCGAGATAGATAATTGGAGACAAAGATGTAAGAATTATGAAAAGAACCAAGGTAAGATAAAATACATGCTTAATTTATAAATTAGAACTGATAAGAGTTAAATATGCATTGTAAAATGACGACTGGGTTAAAGCACTGAAAGAAGAGTTAGATCAAATTGTGAAGAATAAAACATGGAATTTAGTACCGAGACCTAAAAATAAAAATCATACTAGTACTAAATGGATTTTTAGAAATAAATTAAATGAACATGGAGATTTAGTTATAAACAAATCAAGATTTGTTTTCAAGGGATATGCACAAGAAGAAGTAATTGACTATGGTGAAACTTTTGTACCTGTTGCTAGATTAGGAGTAAGAATTCTACTAGCATAAGAATCCTACAAAAGATTTAAAGTCTACCAAATGGATGCCAAGTCCACATTTCTTAATGGTATTCTTGAAGAAGTTAACATAGAACGACTCGAAGGATTTGCTAAGAATAATAACAAGGACATGGTATGAAAACTGCACAAAGCACTATACGGTTTGAAACAAGCACCCCAAGCTTGCTATGAAAGATTACATGCATATGTAATCAAGATTGGATTTCAAAGAACTAGTGATAATAGTAATGTTTATATGAAATGAAATATTACTAACAAGATTTTAATTTTTGAGATATTTGTTGATGATATTATTTTAGGAGGCAATGACACATTATCCAAATCTTTTGCAGAAGAAATGAGAAAGGAATTTTAAAATTCCATGATTTGAGAGATAAAATTCTTTCTTGGACTACAGATTCAACAAGTAAAGGATGAGATCTATATTACACTATCAAAGTATATCAAAAAAATTATAAATACTTTTGTGATGGAAGACTCAAGGCCAGTAGACTGTAAGAAAAGAATTATCAGTACATGTAATGTATAATCCATTGCCTAAAGAAGTTTTCAGGAGTATGAAACTTTTACATTGTCGTCAGAGAGGGAGAATAAATAATTGATGAATACAAATATTAAGGGAAAATGAATGATTGAAATAAAAGGAAGAAGAAGACTATGTATAAATATTTTAAGAGAATAAAATAGAGGGACAATAAGATCAAATAGCTCAGAGGGAGTAAATAAAAATTGGAGATGTAAAAGGTAGATGAACAATGTTTCCATCATCAATTGACAGTGTTGCCGTCAATACCAAAGAGGGAGATTGTTACTCAACTGGTTGAGATGATGATGAAGAATGAGATTAGAGGTATACATGATTATAGAAAATAATTAGATCAGTTATTATTTTGTCATTGATGACAAGAAATTGAAATCTAGTTTATATTGAATTGTCATTTCTTTTAGAGTTGATTTAATTGGGCAATAGATAAGATTAGACATTGATAAGATCATCTTGAGATAAATGGTTTCTACTTTATCAAGTCTATAAGGAAGATTGAGCAAGTTGGTAAGACTAAAGAGCTAAGTTACCGAGAAGAGAGTCTTTGTTGGTACATGGTTATGAAAGTCAATCAGGACGCTGGGACATTGAAGCAACGATTAGTGCATGTTAATCACGAAACTGAGAGTTAGTTACCAAACATAACAGATGTGTGAAACAAGGATAAGAACACATTTAATATAATGCTACAGTGATCTGGAGGATTCCAAGAATGGAAAGGAAGTTGGTTACAAGATCTGTGTAAGGGAAAATTTAAAGAAGAAATCTATGATATAGATTAAGTAGTAAAAGTGAAGGTTTTATTTCCAAGAAAAGTGCAAGTTTTGGGGTGATGCCAAAGTGGCTAAGCAATTCAAAGTTCACTGAATTAGTTTAGAAAAGTTCATATATTTGCGAAGTGTGATTGAAGGAAAACCTAATCAAGCATATTAGGAGGCAAAAATAGAGCCTATTTAAAGGATGAACTTGAGGAACAAATAGCTAGCAAGTTGAAGAGTTCAAGTGCTACTGAGGGATGCAGTGAAGAGAAAACAAGTGATAAAAATAAGTCTAAGTGAAGAGATTGATGGAGTGTTAATGGCAGTAGTCGTAGAGCACATAAAGGGATTTGATCATGCAAGAGGTACTTGCAATTTTATAGATCGTTTACATAATGTTTCTTATTTCCATTTATAACAACAAAATCTTTGAACCAAGTGGACTTAACAGTCTTTGTAATCGCCTAAAAGTGGTTTGATGAACTCAGAAGCCCTAATTTGAAGTCAAGTCCCCCAGTTCCTAATCAAGACTTTTGACTCAAATCTAATCATAATTATATAATTAAACTGGATCTGTTTAAATATATAATTCATCAAAACTCAAGAATCCAAGATCAATTACCAAGATACATTAATTCTTCGATTAATCTTGTTCATTTAAATCAAATCAAAATAAAAAATATATGGCTAAGGAAATTAATTAAAAGGAATTAATTAATTCTTAACATTAATATTCCGTCAACTTGCCTCAAAAGTCAAACCTATAACATATAATAGGTAATCACATGGATCAATTGAGATTTGATCTTGTCATCCCTAATGGATGCATCTTAACCATCAAATTAAAATTGTATTTGAAGTCTTTCCCCTCCCAGAAAATTCTATATAATGCAATCATTCTAGCTCATTTCATAAAAGTGAATAGTGAATTTTAGCATAGAATTAATGTCAATTTTATTCTAGCAATAATCTAGTTCACTTTCTTAAGCTAATCTAGTTTAATTTCATGCATTTGATCATAAATGGATCATAATTGAACATGTTTTCATTCATTTTAGCCATTTTCATATTGAATATTTCATCCTAGATTTTCTATTTGCTAAGAATTCATGCTTAATCTGAGAGCATTTGATGTAATTCTTATTAATCTTCTAGAAAGGAAGAAATAGGACATTTTTGACATGTTTCTTGGTTTAATTTGATTAAATTTGATGACAACATGTTGATATAAAGTTGTGATGACATGTAACTGATTAAAAGGTTGACTATAGTAAGTTGAAGATAATGCAAGACATTAAATCAGTTAATAGTTTGTATTGTCATTGATGTCAACTTGATATCATCTGTATGGTCATATACATAATGCCAAAGACTTCAGAGAACCAATGGAATATAGGTTATGCTTTTAGCAATGCATAAAAGTCAAGTATTCACTAAGTGACATAATACACTGGCGGAGTACACACCATTGGTAAAGACAAAGATAAAAGTCACAGTGATGCCCGACGAGAAGAACACAATATTGCCCGACGAAGCAGAATCAAAGGATGCTTGACAAAGAAGAATCAAAGGATGCCCGACAAAGCTAAACACACTGTTTCCTGATGAGAAAGATTCAATGATGCCCGACGGATGGAGATTCCAAAGCTAACTGAAGTGACATCGATGGAACTGGCAGTTGTCACCGGCGACAAATTGCAGATTTGACTGACAGAACAGAGAGATCAGAAAATGACAAAATATCTAGCTAGCAGAGCTAAAGGATAGACTTAACTGATTGTTTTATTTTTTTTATTCAAACATAGTTAATTAAAGTGATTTGTACAGTTGGAAAGAAGATAACTACGAGATAAATCAAGAGTTAAAGCCATAAATCAAATTGGCTGGATTATTTTTCATACCAAGAATCAACAATCAAGAACCTAGAATTAAGGAAATCATGTCTATTTAAGAGACAAGCATAATTCATTCTAAGAGGTGGTCGATAAGAAATTAGATACATGGGGGAGTGAATTGATAGAAGATGTTGAAGAGAATCTGACAAAGGATTAACTTCATGCAGTCCTAATCAATCAAGTTGAGGGAGAGCTAAAGAATTCAACAGACACCAATGAACAGAGAAGCACAACATCACAAAGAAAAAAGAGATGAGTACAAAGGAATTGTATTGATACATTGATCAGAAAGATATTGTAAGTAAATAGATCTGAAAATCTTCAATTAAGTTGCATTAGAAACAGGTCATTTTATTTCAGTTTAACCATTAAAGCATTAAGTCTCTTAATAGAGCAGGACTTAACAGTCTTTTGTAATTGAGGTATATCCTAACAGATTACCAGAAGGTTGACTCATGATAGTAGCACCAGTCTTACGTAAATCCTATTGAAAGTCTAAGAAGGAGGCTGATTCAAGGATGGTAGTAAGATTTGCATAAAGCCTATTGATAGTCATGGGACTGATTCAAGGATGGTAGCGTAGATGCCATATACTTAGTGACAACCTATGTATTGAAAATCCTCTAACAAGGTCACACTTAACAGTGTGTTTGTAACCTTTAACAGGGTTGGCTCTTAACAGGGCTCACTTCAGAAGAGTGAAAATTTGGGGTGCCGGTCCCAGTGGTTTTTCCCTTAACAGGGTTTCACATTAAAATCCTTGTGTTATATGTGCATGATTTATTACTTTACTATTTTACATTCTACATATGTATTAATGGATTGACCGGTATACTCTGCATATTTTCTAAGTATCGGTAAATATAGTTTACTACTTATCAGTTATCAAAGAGAATAAGGACAGACAAGGTAAACCGACAGACAGTTATTTGTTTCAAATATTTTAATGGCATGCATCTTGTTGGGACTTAATAATTTGAGAAGTATTGATTAGTGGATTAAATTGGATAAATTTTTGAGGCCACT
>MU223335.1:1202059-1228073 GCA_018584345.1 Thuja plicata | reverse complement strand
GCTTGTTTTCAATTAAAATCCTTCATGCTAGAATAGTATTGGTCACTGATTTATAGCATATTCTGAGGGCTAAATATGTTATTTATTACACTCTTTCTAGTTAGAAGGCAATAGGCTGATATTAGTGTTTTTTGAATGTTTTATCTAACCATTTATACTAATGCAATGACCTATTGAGTGTTTGTGTTGATCTAACAGGTACCCAAATACACACGCACAATTTGTAACTCTTGCAATTTACCATCTTTGTTACATCAATGTTTTCATTTTTCAAAGGAAAAAGAGTCAAATCAGCACATGTTTGACATATTACTTTTATGCAATTTATTTGTCCAACTGCATCATCTCTTTTGTCACATAAAATGGATGAGATGAACTCACTTCTTCTACTAGGAGGAGAATTTTGAAAACCATAAGTGTCTTCTAAAAACTTTTGAAAAACCTGATAGTGAAGATCAAATTCAATATGATAACGACAACAAGTTTCAAACACTTTGTTTGTCCTGATATAATATGGCTTCAATCTTCCAAACATTGTTTGCCCAATCTTTATATTAGGATTTGAACTAAAAAATGACACATACATTTCATGTTGTGTTGTGTCCAACCAATGTTTTGTATGATATTCATATTGATTAGCTAAAATTCTATGTCTAATAACATCTCTACTATTTGATGAAGGGCGTGTATTATCATTTTAAAATAATGTGACCAAATTCTTGATTCCTTAATCAATCCTATCAGAACGAGGAGCTCTATACTTTATTGTCCAACTACCTTCCAAGGTGCTATCATCCAAAAACATTCTCCTATCAACATATGGTGATATTGTTTCCCTACTAAAACCAATCTGAGATGAAACTGAAGATATTTGTCTTTTTTGGAGCATAGTGTTACCTACAATGGATGTCAACATAAATTTTCTTGTAATGGTCTTATCTTTCGTTTGAGATCGCTTCCCTACCTAGTTCAAACCTTTACTAAGATTTTCAATCATATTAGTTTGCATGTCAACAACTTTTCTCTTTTTTGATGTTGCATCTATACACAATAATTTTAATGCCCCTTCCAACTTTTTGTTTATAAGTACAACTAAAAGTAATTGAGCTTGTTCAAGTGTTTCTAAATTATCACATTTAGCCAATATTTCTTTTGCTATCATATTCATTGACCTCTTCTTAGGAAGACTTAAAGGTTGAACATTAGCAAGTAATCTCAAATTTTTCACATCCATTGTAAGTAAATGATCTAAGTTTCTATAATTAATATTTCTCCTTACAGTTTGAGCTAAATTTATATGTTCATCCATACCAGTAGCAGTACACAATCCTAAACCTTCTCCAACATCAATTGTCTGATCTTTCGTAGGGAGTGATCCCGACCCTTCTTCAATGTGCAATTCTTTGACTTGGCTTGACACTCCTACTTCAGCTTGTCCTTCACCTTCTTTAGTTTTATGATAATATGTCAATGCAGCTTTATGATTTCTTTGTTCGGCACTAGGTGATCTTTTTCTAGAAGATTTTTGTTTTCTTCCCTTCTTGTTCCCCATTTCTTTTCTTAAAAAAATGTCTTCCAAAAGATCAGCTCAATAAAATAAAATTTCTTCAAAAAAATACTTTGATATAGTATTTATCCTCTTCAAAATTACGCCTTTGAAAAAATAGAAATAACAATCCCTATTCCAAAAATGCAATTGTAAATTTTTTTTTGATGAATAGTGCCTTTTCAATTAAAAATATTAAAGTTACATATCCACAAAAAAGGGGCCAGGGTACATAGAAATCACCCCACAGAGTTCACACGGCAGAGTCAGAAATGAAAAATATTCATCAAAAAAACATAAAGCCATTAGGCAGCAAGAGCAGTAGCAGAAGGTGGAGGATCTTTATCGTCTGATCCCCACGGCTTAGTGGGATTGATAGGAGGGTCGGGAAGTGACCAACCATCATCATCATATTTTTCTTTTTCTTTTTCATCTGCCCTGGGCGGGGAGATTGCAAGAGCTAGGCAGGGATACTTGGAAGAGGTGGTAGGAGGCCAATCCAAACCACGGCGAGCGCCAAGAGCATTAGGAGGGGCAGACTGCACCAGAGCCGATGCCCACTCAGAAGGCCGAGGAGGCAGAGAAGCCAAGCAGGGCCGCCATCCCCTCAGAGAGTGGTGACGAGGAGCCTGGGACAACGGAGTGTGCGAGTGGCGCGTCGAAGAACTGCGCCCACGGCGACGGCCTCTCGAAGGCGTACCCTTAGTAGAAAGGGCATCCAGAGGAACCCGAGCGACAGTGCAGGGAGCATTGCCCCAATGATTGAGTAGCTCCTATAGGTGAGCCACTTCCAGAGCCACTTTATTGGCTTGAACTTGAATCTGCATCATAACATTATTACATATACAAGCTTTGTTAAACAAAGAAACATTCGTATCAAGAGAGATGTGAGAGAAAATAACAGCATTTCTATCTTTCCAAGGCTTAAACAAAATCTCCATCCTGAAAGTATGCCAAATTTGGGTAAACTTGGAGGGGATTCTAGGAGAATATCCTAAGACAATCATATTCCAAGAAAAAGGATCAGGCCGAAAGGGCTTAAAAAAATCATGAATCCACTGCCAATACTGTTAAGCTCTCCTACAGAACCAGAAAATGTGCAAAAAGGTCTCAGGGTGACCAGAAAAATGACATCGAGGGTCATGAACCCCCAGATGCTTGAGCCTAGGGCTGACTAGGAGACCTTGAAACAAAAGACACCAAGCAAAAAGAGCCATCTTGGGCTCTGTAATGGGGGTCCAGATGGTGTGAAAGTGAGAGCTCCAGTGGGAAGTGGTCGAATGAAGATGCCATCTCTAGTTAAGGATATCCACCATCGAAAGATGCAAGGATAACCACCTATAACCAAGCCTTGGCTTTTAATTGCTGAAAGGCATGGCAGGATACCATTTCCAATCCTTCCACCAAGGCCTAGTATCCTGAATGCCAATCTTATGAAGCAGATTGGTACGAATAGCCGAGATCAAAAGATCAAAAGTCTGGTGATCAGAACGAGCCAGCCAAAATTGAACCCGCATATCCTCCCAAGATTGGAGCCCCATAGAGACTCTAGAAAAAAGATCTTTGGGAGTCTGAATTCCACATTTTAAAAAATGCAGAGCACAAGCCCCTTGAGTTTTGGCCAAGGGTATACCTTGTATGGAAAATAGAGGAGACCACCAGAGGCTCTGCTGATTAAAAGAGAGCCCATTGCGGAAAGCATCCCCATCCCATCAAAGCCAGGACTTAATAGCTTCCCAAGCTTTCCAAATTCTCTTGATGACGAAGGTACCCTGGATTTGAACAGGTTCTCTCATAATGAGAAAAGTCTGGAGGCCAATGCCTTTCCAAGCTGGCCGGTGAACCGGAAATCTAGCGGAGATGCAATGTCTGACAAGAATTTTCCATGCCTCATCACCAGTGAGAGCTCGGATAATCCACTTCGCACAAAGAGAAAGCCCTTGCTTCTGGGTGGAAAGAAGGCCCAAGCCTCTAGAATCATGAGGAAGGCAACAGTACTCCCAGGCAACCTGATGAAACCCATGGCCATCAGTACCAGAGGCCCAAAGAAAGTCTCTGAGAAGATGCTCAAGCTTGAGATAAGAGGCCTTAGAGGGAGCCCAACCAGAAGAATAATAAACATGCGTAGCAGCCAGCACTTTGGAACAAATCTGGAATTTCCCCGCAAGAGAAAGCGGCTTGCAAATCCAATACTGCAATTTTTTCTCAATTTTAGCAAGCACAACATTCCATAATTCCATTGAAGAGCCATGAAAGGCAAAAGGAATGCCCAGGAAGTGAAAAAATTCTCCATGTCGAACCCATTTCTAGCCAAAACTAGCAAGCCAAGGCGGGGCTGGAAGAAAAGACTGTCTGAAACAAAGAGTTTTACCCCATTGAATGGCTGATCCAGAGGCTTGACAAAAGGTGTCCAGGCACTGTAAGGCATTGGAAATGTTCTTCTCATCCTCAATAAGAGTGAGAAAGGAGTCATCAGCAAAATGGCCATTAACTAATTGGGAAGAAGAATTAGGAAGGGAAATGCCCTGAACCAAGCCAGCGGAGACAGAGTTGGCAAGCAAATACCCAAAGCCTTCTATAACAAGCACATATAAAGCAGGAGCCAGCGGACAACCTTGCCGGATGGATCTGAAAATCCCAAAAGTATCAGATTGGGCCCCATTGATGGTGATGCAAGAAGAAGCATCTCCAAATAGCATTTCCATAGATTGCAAGAAGTGAGGGCCAAACCCTAGAGCTTAAAGCATAGCGAGAATGAAGGGCCATTCAATGCGGTCTTAGGCTTTAGCAAAGTCAATTTTGAGGAACATAGTAGCCTGTTTAGATTGACGAGCCCACTCCATCCCTTCCCAAACAACAATGATGTTATCAAGAATATACCTAGACTTGATAAAGCCAGTTTTCTCAGGATGAACAATAAGGGGAAGGAGATGTCTGATCTTGAGAGCTAAAGCTTTGGCAATGATCTTGTAGGAGACATTCAACAAAGTGATGGGCCTCCAATTGCAGATATCCTCCAGATCACCAGTCTTAGGTATGAATTTTATATTCCCTTTGTTGATTATGTTAGCCAAACTTTTGTTATGAAAAGCTTCGAGGTAAACTTTGTGCAAGTCAGGACCTACAGCATCCCAGAGGTGTTTGTAGAATTCACAGGGGAAGCCATCGTATCCTGGAGATTTATCATTGGCCATAGAGAAGGCCACCTTTTTGAGGTCTGAGATGGTAAGCATTTTCTCACAGAAGGCACGCTGCTCAACCGCTAGGCAGTTTGGAGTAACAGCAATACAAGCCTTGAGAGCTTCATCCCGAGCAGCCAAATTGCCCTGAGAAGTAAAGACTTGCTCATAGTGCTGGACAAAGGCCTGAAGAATGGCCGAAAGTTTAGTAAGGGTTTCAGATCCTTGTTTGATCTTTTGAATACCAACATTAGTATGACAAGATTTGAGAGCCCGAAAAAACTCCTTGGAGGCTCTGTCACCCACCTCCAACCAATGGAGGCAGGCTTTGATTTGAGCACCATGAGCAGCATAGGCATCAGCCATTTGTTTCTCATGGCGAAGCTGGGCTAGCTTAAGCTGGAGATCAGTATCGAAAGGATTCAATGTAAGCGCTTCAACAGCGCTACGCAGAGCCTTAGTATTAGCTTCATAAGCACGCTTTTTGAAACAGGCTAGCTAACGACCATAAATGTGAAGAAACCTCACAGTGTCGGCAATGGCATCATTCCACCACTGAATCCAACTAGTATCACTGTGGGGCCAAGGAGCTAAATTCTAAACTTGAAGAATGTGGGCTATAGTGGAATTGTGCATTAGCACAGACGTGTTGAGAAAAAATTGTGTCTAAGCAGCTCTCCTGGTGCAAGACTGCCAAGTAATGGAAAAGTAAATGGGGAAGTGATCTGACAAGGTAACATCTGTCAGAGGAATGACAGGTAGGCCTTGATCTTCAGAAAAGGAGAAAAAATATTGACCCGTTATCATAGCACAATCTAGCCTCTTAAAAATGTGGTCAGAGCCAGCTCTAAAATTGGACCAAGCATGCCAGACCCCACCCTGTTGGCGACGGTTAGCATTGGGATAAAAAAGGCCCAATTTATTATGCATGTGATACTAGGCTTATCTCTCCCCAGCTGTCCAGCGAAAAGGTAAAGTTCCTTCTTTGTCAGAGGCCAACTCAACCATGTTAAAGTCCCCACACATAACCCAAGTAGCTGGAGGCAAGTTGTCTACCAGCCAGACCCATAATTGAGATCTTTCGACAGCATCATTGGGGGCTTAAACATTAATTACACCAAAAGAATGATTATGCAAAGATAGCAAAATCTAGGTTGCATGTTGCATCGGGTCAGATCCATGCGCAATAACACAAGAATGAAGGCGAGGTGACAGAATAGTAATGACACCGCCTTTTCCAGCTTCGTGCTGAGAAGAAAAGACAATGTCGTCTGGCCATATGACACGACAGGCAGAGTTAAGAAAAAATGAAGAAATTTTAACTTCCTGTAAACAAAGCACGCCCAGATTCTGAAGTCTACGATGGGTATCACAAAAATAGTACTTTCTAGAGAGGTCAGTTAGACCTCGCACATTCCAGGACAAAAAAATCATAAAAACTCTTGCATGGCTTCCTCGTCCCCAAGAGAGGAGAAGATATTCTGCAAGTAGGCTGGAACAGAACCAAAGCTGGGGAGAAATTCTCCAGATGAGGTGAACTGCCTTTTATCTGGGTCATCTGTGTGACCATCAGGACTACGAGACCTACGCATAGCCTTGGAAGTAGGCAAAGAAGCCACTGGCGGTGCCAGCACCACTTCTGGAGTGGATGGCTTTGCAGCTGAACTCTTCCCCTGTGAAACAGGGTTTGAAACAAAGGGCACCACTGGTGGCACATCAACTAGCGGAGAATGACCAACGGTCATATCCAGAGATGGAAACATAGTAGAAGAGGCTGGTGGCATCTTAGGGCTTGAGGCATTCTAGCCGTTACACATAACTGTAGTCCATTCTTCTTTTTTTCCAGCATTAGTGGCTTTGACCGGCGCATCTTTAGGCGTAGGTTTCACTTGAGGGGTAGCCAGCGGGCAATCTTTGATCTTATGCTCTGCCGATTGACACTAATAATAGGTGTTGGGCAGATTCAAATAAAGCACCTTTTGAGAGATGGTGAGAGCACCAATCTAAATTTCAACAGTGTCCTTGAGGTCCCTAGAAAGGTCAACCTCAACAGCGACCCGCTTCTGGGGACGGGCACTGAAAAATTTGTCATGCTCCATGACAATAAATTTGCCGAGGGTTTTAGCAATAAACTCAATAAATGGCCAGCATGGCAAAGGGAGGCCAGGAAACTCAACCCAAACTGGAGCCCTAAGTTTTTTGTCGTCCGAGATAGTAAAGTCTCGAGACCATTTCTGAAAAACTAACAGGGAAGACCTAACAGTCCAAGGTCCACGGTTGAAAACCGCTTCCGCCTGAGAAGGGTTAGCAAACCGGAAAAGGAAAAAACCTTTGGTAAGGTTTTTCACACCGTCAAGACGGACCCCATGCGGGGTCTAGCTCTTTTTGACCCAATCTTTAAGGATACTTTCAGGAGGAGTACGACCCACAAAATATCTAATCAACGTATGCTTCTCTAACCATTCACAAGCAGAATCAAATTCTTGTGGATTAAGAACAATATCAGGGTTACCTCGTGAAAGACTTTCAGGATGAACTTGCGGGGACGTTTGTTCAGAGGAGGCACCATGGCTATCCAAAGCTTCAACTTGCACACTAGTAGTAAGTGCTGGGCCGAAGTTGGCCGAAGCCATACTAAAAGCTAACCGTAATGCAAAAAGGATCCCGTAGTAAATGCGGTGTGACAGATGGATGGCCCAGAGCGAAAACATAGGCAGGATGTCGTACACATGAAACCCTAGCAGAGCATTTTCTTCTTGGGTCAACTTCTTCACAATTGTAAAAATTGAACAATAATAGAAAAAGAGAATTTACTTGCTGCAATTCGGTGAAAAATTAGAAACAAAAAACTTTACCTTTATACCATTCTGAAATTTTTTTAAAAAAAAATTTCAACAAAGTCGACCTAGTTCGCACGAAGTGCCCAGGATAAAAATCTGGTGGGATGGTTTTCCCCAGAATTTTCACACAGGGGGCTTCACATGAGGGGTCTTCACGTGAAGTGTCTTAAACCCCTTCGCACAAAGGGGGTCTTCGCTCGAAGACCCCAGAAATGAAAATTTCTTGAAAGAAAAAATAAATTCATAAAATTTGGTCTTTGAAGGCCTACAATAGGGACCAAACCAAATGTTTTCCTCAAATTGATGATACCAAATGATGTGATTCGGAACAAGCTTTCTAATGAATATAATTTTCATACATATTGAGTTTGTTATCACTTTCAAATATTACTTTAACTAAACATAGGTTGTTTGGCGATTCAACAACCTGTCTCTTCAAGGCTTCGAAAAAAATACTAAATTACAAAAAAAAAATATGAAAAATATGTAGGAAAAGGTTATTTGTGTTACCTTTCTATTAAAAATAAATTTTTGAATTTTGATATATATATTTCAAATTATGGTGATCAAAGTGACCTTATGTCTAAATTATAGTTACTGTCACTTTAGAACTCAATAAAATATGAAATATTGACCCAAAATGAATGAAACCAATTACATCCACTGGATATTGATGTTAAAAATATAATTTTGAAATAATTACATCGTTATCATATTTAAAAAAAAAGTTATGTTGATCAAAGTGACAATTACTTCTTAAAATCATAGTTTTTTTAAAAGAACCACTTTTTGAAGGAGAAAGAAAAATGAATTTTAATGAATTTTTATTTTTATTTTTTAAATATATTTAGAAACTAGAAATAAAATGCTAAAATACCCTAGTTTACATTATCTTCAAATTCCTTATAGTTTTCCGGTAATAGGTGTTCAAAAATGATGTTTTTTCTCAAAATGTTGATCTCTGTGTCAAAGTTGGCCAAAAAGTGGGACACACTATTGTGGGATCACTCACCAAGACCGGATGACAAGAATATCATTGGTACAAAATGGATATTCAGGAATAAACTGATCGAGAATGGAGAAGTCATAAGGAACAAAGCAAGACTAGTATGCAAGAGGTATGCACAAGAAGAAGGCATAGACTATCGAGAAACCTTTGCACTCGTTTCTAGGCTAGAAGGAGTAAGAATTCAACTTGCCTATGCTGCATACAAAGGATTCAAAGTATATCAAATAGACGTCAAGTCAACATTCCTATGTGGAATACTTGAAGAAGAGGTATACATTGAACAACCAGAAGGGTTTGTAGATCCAGACAAAAGGAACATGGTATGTAGACTTCACAAAGCCTTGTATGGATTAAAACAAGCTCCCAGAGCTTGGTATGAAAGTCTTCATTCCTATTTAATAAGTACTGGATTCATAAGGAATAGTGAAAACAATAATCTCTATTTAAAAGAAGATACTAATGCTAACACTTTGATTACTGAAATATTTGTTGATGACATCATATTTGGAGGCAATGATATGCTATGCAAATCATTTGCTAATGAAATGAGAAAGGAATTTGAGATGTCTATGTTTGGAGAGATCAAGTTCTTTCTTAGTCTATAGATCATTCAACAAAGTGAAGGTATTTTCATTACTCAGTCCAAATACATCAAAGAAGTTCTGAAAATATTCAAGATGGAAGATTCCAAACCAGTTGGAACACCAATGGCTACTGGATGCAAATTAACAAAAGAAGACAAGACAATCGAGGTAAATCAGACTCTATACAGATCCATGACAGGAAAACTCATGTATGTTGTACACACTAGACCAGATATTGCACATGCAGTAGGAATTGTTGCTAGATTTTTTGCTAACCCCAGGGAATTACATATAACTGCTGTGAAAAGAATTCTAAGATATCTGAAGAATACTGGGGAATTTGGCTTATGGTATAGAAGAGAAGGCAAATTTGAACTAAAAGTGTTTACCGACGCTGATTAGGCTGGAAATCTTGATGACCAGAAGAGGAAAACTGGAGGATCATTCTTTATGGGTGAGAGACTTGTCACATGGATTAGCAAGAAGCAAGGATGTATCTCTCAGTCTACTGCAGAAGAAGAATATGTTGTTGCTGTTGCAAACTGCCTGAATATTGCATGGATCAAACAGCTACTGGACGGTATGCATATGAAGATCAAAGAACTAGTAGTTATTTATTGTTATAACACAAGTGCAATAAATATTTCCAAGAATCCAGTAATGCATGTGAAAACTAAACACATTCCCATCAAGTACCATTATTTGAGAGAACAAGTTCAAGAAAAAGAGGTGATACTTGAATATGTGCAATCAAAAGAACAATTGGGTGATATCTCCCCCAAGCCACTACCAAAGGATACATTTCAGTACCTGAGGAAAATTCTAGGGGTAAAACCCATGTCTAATAGTCAGTAATAGGACTGAAGGCTGCATCAACCATATATTATTAGAATATCGATCATGGTTGATGCAAGAAAAAGCTAAACCTCAAAGCTACATCTATATACAACAAGATATATATCAGAACCAAGCACTAGACAAGATTGTTATATTGATAATGGACAAGGGAAATTCAAGGAATATATTATGGAAGGAAAGGAAATAGTTGACAGAATGTCATATATTTGTAAAATATTTGTTTGGCATTGTTGTCAAAGGGAGAGAATGTTTCCATATTATCATCAGAAACCATTCATTTTTAGATTACTCAAAATAGGGAGAGATCATATTCATATTCAAAGGGAGAGTTCTTGAAAGAAAATTTACACCAACACAGGTCACAACACATTAGAAGAAGAAATAGGAAAGCTGCAAGAATCAAATCTAAGCTTACACAGAGCTTACCAGCGGTCAGACATTTTATCGATTATCAAAACAAACTATTTGGTAATTTGATGAATCTCAACAATTGTATTTCATATTGTAATAGAAATAATATAGTATGATAATATAGCATGTTTCTGTCAATTCCAAAGGGAGATATTGATGACATGTAACTGATTGTCATTGATGTCAACTTGATATCATCTATATGGTCATATACATAATGCCAAAGACTTCAGAGAACCAATGTAATATAGGTTATGCTTTTAGCAATGCATAAAAGTCAAGTATTCACTAAGTGACAGAATACACCGGTGGAATGCACACCATCAGTAAAGACAAAGATAAAAGTCACAATGATGCCTGACAAGCAGAACACAGTATTGTCTAACGAAGCAGAATCAAAGGATGCCCTATGAAGTAGAATCAAAGGATGCCTGACGAAGCTAAACACAGTGTTTCCCGATGGGAAAGATTCAATGATGCTTGAGAGATGGTGATTCCAAAGCTAACTGAAGTGACACTGACAGAACTAGCAGTTGTCACCGATGACGAAGTGCAGATTTGATCGATAGAATAGAGATCAGAAAATGACAAAATATCTAGTTGGCAGAGCTAAAGGATAGACTTAACTGATTGTTTTATTTTTTTTATTCAAACACAATTAAGTAAAGTGATTTGTACAGTTGGAAAGAAGATAACTACGTGATAAATCAGGAATTAAAGCCATATATCAAATTGGCTGGATTATTTCTCACGCCAAGAATCAAGAGTCAAGAACCTAGAATTAAGGAAATCATGTCTATTTAAGAGATGAGAATAATTCATTCTAAGATGTGGTTGATAAGGAATCAGATACACAGGGGAGTGAATTGATAGAAGATGCTAAAGAGAAACTGATGAAGGAATAACTTCATGCAGTCCTGATCAGTCAAGTTGAGGGAGAGCTAAAGAATTTTGCAGACACCAACAGACAGAGAAGCACAGTATCACAAAGAAGAAAGAGATGATTACAAAGGAATTGTATTTATGTATTGATGAGAAAGATATTGTAAGTAAATAGATCTAAAAATCTGCAATTAAGTTGCATTAGAAACAGGTCATTTTGTTTCAGTTTAACTATTGAAGCTTTAAGTCTCTTAACATAGCAGGACTTAACAGTCTTTTGTAATTGAGGTATATCCTAACAGATTACTAGAAGGTTGACTCATGATAGTAGCACTGGCCTTACCTAAAGCCTATTGACAGTCTACGAAGGAGGTTGATTCAAGGATGGTAGTAAGATTTGCATAAAGCCTATTGACAGTCATGAGACTGATTCAAGGATGGTAGCGTAGATGCCAGATACTTAGTGATAACCTATGTATTGAAAATCCTCTAACAAGGTTGCACTTAATAGTGTGTTTATAACCTTTAACATGGTTGGCTCCTAACAGGGCTCACTTCAGAAGAGTGAAAATTTGGGGTACCGGTCCCAGTGGTTTTTCCCTTAACAAGGTTTCCACGTTAAAATCCTTGTGTTATATGTGCATGATTTATTACTTTACTTTTTTACATTCTACATATGCATTTATGGATTGACTGGTATACTCTGGATATTTGTTAAGTATTGGTAAATATAGTTTACTGCTTATCGGTTATCAAAGAGAATAAGGACAGACAAGGTAAACCGACAGACAGTTATTTGTTTCAAATATTTCAATGGCATGCATCTTGTTGGGACTTAATGATTTGAGAAGTATTGATTAGTGGATTAAATTGGATAAATTTTTTAGGCCACTGATTCACCACCCCCCCTCTCGGTTATTACTAACAAGTTGTATTGAGTGGTTGTGTGCAACATTCTTGCACATAGAACATTTGCACATCACATTTTGGCAATGTTGTGGGTCCACAACACACACCCCATTTTGGTCCTCTAGCCATGGGGACCCCCCTATTCTTTTTTGTCTTTTCATCATGTCCACCCCTCGAGGAGATCTAGTTAGCCTCCAGGAAAGATTACTGAAACTGAATGAGATAGAAGAAGAAGCTTTTTCATCCTTTTGGCCTTTCAGAGGACCTAAGTGCTCTGAAAGACCAAAATGGCCGAAAGGCTGAAGACCCGATCTTTCAGCCCTTTCAGCCTTTCAGAGTACTTAGGTCCTCTAAAATACTGAAAGGGCCAAAAGGCCAAAGACCTGAACTTTCAGTGATTTTGGAGTCTGAAATCACCGAAAGGCTAAATGTTCTTGGTCTTCACTCATTTTTTCAGTCTTTCAGCGTTCGAAACCCCAAAACTGCTGACGTCAGCCTGCGGGTTATAAAAGAGGTGACTTCCTCTTCTCACTTCACTTTTCATTTTTTGGTTTTTTGCTTCTGCTTGCATGTTCCCTTTGTTTCTCCTTACCAACCACTTTTTCCTCCAAGCTGCCTAGTTGTTCTCCACTGCTCGTCCGTCTGAGGTATGTCCTCCTTGCTCTGTTTTCTCTTCTGGTTTTCATCTAGGTCTAGTTTGTTTGTCTTTTCAATGTGCCTAGTGCTTGTCTAGCCTAGGGCACTTCATTTTTCTATCCTTTCAGGCTTTTGTGTCTTTGTGTGTCGACAGGGACGTCCCTCCCTATCAACCCTAGGGTTTCCTAGTGTTGTCGAGTCTATGTTTAGGGTTTTCAAATTTTTTTCAGTCACGACACCTACCATAGGTTTTTGGCCTCTGAATGGCCAAAAACTAGATCCTCACCCTTGCCAAGTGTCGTTCCAGATGTTTCAGCCTTTTAGATGTCTGAAAGGTCCAAAAATATGGATCTCTGAAACCCCTCTGAGTTTGATGTCTGAATCTCTAAAACCTCGATGGACTTGACCTCACCTTTTTTCCTGTTCACACTTTCATACTTTTCATATTCGATCAAGTTTTCAGTGTCCGAAACCTTGAAAGGTATGAAAGTGCAAAAACTTACACTTTTAGCTTGCTTTCATAGTTTAATTTTTTTTTTTTTAGTTGAATAAGCTACTGATATTTGTCTTGTCTTACAGGAATGACTGAACCCAAGATAGCATCCCCAATGAAGTATCTATACAAGGGGAATCCCCCTGGCTCAAAGGTGGGGAAAAAACATAGCAAGATAACTGATACCAACATCAGGAATGTGGATTGGAATGAATTCCTGACCCAGTGCTCCCAACCAGAAAACAGGTCTGAGGACTGTACCTCATTAACCCTATCTAGGCAGGTAAATGTAGCCACACACCCTGTGGATGTTACATCTTTAGAATTGATCATCACCCTAGCCCACCACTATGATTCAAAAAAAAGGGTGGTAGTGAACTTGGAAGACCAGGTTGTATTGGACATCAGGCTGGATATCATCGAAGAGATCTTTCACCTCCACAAAGGCGTAGATAAGTTCTATGATTTCTACATTGAAAAGGGGAACAAATGGTTTGGAAACAAGGAGCAAGCTGTAAATGAGATGATGAACAATGAATACCTCAAAAAACCACTTCCCAAGAACAAACTAGACAAGATAGACCTTCGGAGAGGTTATATGAAGGATGATATCCAGGCAGCTATAACGATGATAAGCAGGGTGTATAGTTTACCATAGTCCACCCAACTTGAGCATTGGATGATCCTACTGATAGAGAGGATCAGGGAATGAAAGGCAAGGTTTGATTGGGGCACTATTATAAGTGACAAGCTGGATGAGTAGTTGACAACAGTGAAGCATAACCCAAAGTTCTACATGAGAACTTGCATAATGTACCTACTAGTTGCACGAGAAGATTACCCTAGCCTCACGAAGAGGGGAAACCTAAATGATCCAAATACATGGCCCCATCTTGTATACCCACAGTTGGTAAAAGAAGTAAACATTTCAGAGGATTCCCTTGATTACAGAATAGTCAACGATGTGTTCATTTTTGCAGTCATTCAATCTATTGAGGGTGACTTTGCTAAAAGAATGTCAAAGGAAGCTGCGGCCAAGGTGAAGGCCATTAGGGATTATTTCATCCAGTTTAGGACATTTACCAACATTCAGATAGCTGGGTCAACCATACAACCAAAGAAGCTACCTAGGTATCCATCTGACTGGATAATCATATTGGAGATGGTGAGGTAGCTCGCGGATGCATACAAGCACATCAAGCATAAGAAGAAACATTGTTGGGACTTTCCCATCTCTTTGGGACCCTATACACTGCAGGACATGAAGGTCTACAAATCCATTTCTTTTGAATGGGATGCTTTCCCCTTGCAAGTTTACAAGACAGTGTGAGCTCATTTTGACCCCATAGGTACTTATAGCCATATCATTGGTAGATTCTATGTACATGAGCCGCATCTATAAGATCATTGGATAAACTGTGTAGATGACCATTAGGTCAGAATCTGAGATTACTGTAGAATAAACCTAGCCCTAGCAAAAGAGATGTTGAAGGTTCCTATTTCCTCGAAGATATGGGAATGTGATTCAGAGGATGTCCTAGAAAACATTTACACACGAGATAAGGTGTATGACCAGCCAATCATGAACGTTGAGGTAGATAAAGATGAGAATGATGACATAGACTTCAGGGAAAGGCACATGATAAAAACCACCATATCTTGGATCAAGAAGCCACACTAGATGAGTCTGATCCCGGTGAAGACATTAATGGAGCCCCCCAAGAAAGTAGAGAAACAACAAGGAGAAAAGTCAACAGCTCCTAAATATAAGAAGGCCCCCCTTCAGAAGCCAAGAATGGTGTATGGTCATGAATGACCAGTTGAATATGGCTCCAATCCAAGGCCTAAGAAAACTAGAATGATGGGCCAAATTGACCCACCAGTAGGATTTTCACAACCCCAATCAGGAGAGGGTCCATCTTCCTCTAGCCAATCTTCCCCCACCACAGAGAAGAAGACCTATAAGAGGAAGAAGAGTTTTGAATCTTCACAGTTGGAAACTGTAGAAGAAGATCCTGAAGAAGACGACGTGAATGAACCCTTAGTCTGGACGACCATGTTACAAAAAAGAAGAGAAAAGGATACTACTAAGAAACATAGAGAGGATCCCAAAGAAAAAGATAATCTTGTAGATCCACTGGGCCTGGATGAATTTATGCTTTCTGACTTTGAAGGACTTGAAGGCTCTTCGGATTAGGGCCAAGATACATACACTGGGAGACCACCACTCATACAACCTTAGGTAGCCCTTAATCCTCCACTGGTCTAGTTCACCAATCCTATGGTGAATGTTCCTTCTTCACTAGTAGGCCTAGATTCTACTCCAGGGCCTAAAACCCAAGACAGTGGGGTAACTCAGAGTTTTGTAATAGGTGATGTAGTTGGAGGGAGTTATATTTTCACTCCACCACCCCACATACTCACTCAAGTAACTTCCCTACCAACTCCAACACCTCCTCCTGCACCAACTCCACCCCCATCTATTACCACTACCTCCTCATCTCCCACCCCAATCATGCCAACACTTATCCCCTCAACCTCAATCCCACTGACATGTGCCACCTAGGCAACCAAAGGAGCAGCAAGCACAGAAGACACATCACCTTTTCAGGCCTCACTAGAGGCTATGACTGGTCTCAGGCCAGATGTGGTAATTGATTCATCAGCCAACAAAGACCCAGAGAAGGAAAGGGAAAAGGAGGTCAGTAAACCAGATAAGGAAGATGAGGAAATACAAAGGGGTTAAGAGGGGGATAGAATGGAGGAAGGAGAAGATGGGCAAGGAGAAGAGGCAGAGAAGGAATTAGAATAGGGAATAGCCCAAGGGAAGCAAGCCTTGACCCCAATCCTCCATATGGCACCATATGATCCAGTAACTGCCTCTAGTAAACCTACTTGGTTTACCAAGGAGATACGACCTCGGAGAAGAACCTACACAAGTGAACTAGATGGAGAAGATACAAGTATAATTGCGATGAAGCAAGATTTCCACCATGCAAACATGAGTGTGCCAGCCAAAACTATGTCATATGTGACCCAGGACCCTAAGGGTTGATGGAAAACACAAATAGTTATCCCACCCCCGAGCACCTCTCAAACCACGGGCTCATCAGGAGACCATACATTCAAGGAGGTAGACTTCGGGGAACTGACCAGGGAAGGAAGAAAAACATTAGCATTTTTGGGACTCAAACATGCTCTGGGGTTCATGAGTAAAGACAAAGAAACCATAAATTCCTTAATGGAACAAAATGAGGCTCTTAAAAGGGTCATTCAAAAGATGGTGGGTCCCACTGACCCAAATTGTTAAGAGGCTTCATTACAAGCCTTGATTGATAAAAGGGCTACACCAGATTTGCCGGTAGGATTAACCCCCTCTTTCATCATGGCGAGTGCCGATTGGATAAATGACTTCAAACAGTTCAGAGAGAAGGCAATCTCATCCATATTCAGGCCATACAGGACCATTTTGGTTGAGATTAATTCCCTCATAAACTTGGTAGAATATGACAGTGGTATGAATGTTGAGGTAGCTAAGTGGCAGGCAGCCCTCTAGGATTTAGAAGTAATTAAAAAGCAACGCTTCCAAATTTTGGTGAATATCTATGAGGGCAAAGAATTGGACAAGTTTGAGACTTGGATCAAATAGATGACCAAAATAATTAAGGTCTAGAAGAAACATCAGGCCCTTGTAGAAGAAAAGCAGGAGGAGGTAATAAAATGGGTCACAGATATAGATACTTCTTCACAGAGATTGGCCTCAGCATTTACTAGGATAAAAGCCAACAGGCTCTACGTCCCTTTAAGGAAGTGGTCCAATAGTTTAGAGATGTTTTGACCAGAGTCAGTACCATGGAGGCCTTGCATTCACTATTCTGCACGAAGAATGAGATACATAGGATGTCACAGCATTAAGATGAGATCTTATTCTTCGCTTCTGAACTGACTATCTTCAAAGAGAAGTAAGAACGAATGGTCACAAAAGTAAAAAGGAAAGAGATCAATTTTGAGGAAATCCAAGAGATAGTGCAGAGGCTCCGTGCAGCTCACCCTGAAGTTTTCACTGGATAAAGCTTCATGATTCAAATACTAGATAGACCGGGTAGTATTTTCACACTTGGTTAAAATTCAGCAAGGCAGGTTTTCAGCCTTTCAGCCTCTGACGTTTCGGCCTTTTGGCCCATACATTAAAGAACATTTTTTGGCCTTTCGGCCTGTGAATATTTTAGGATTCGGCCTTCTCAAAGTTTTTCAGCCTTTCGGCCTATGAAAGGTCCAAACTTTTGGACCTCAAAAGTTTGAGGATTTTAAAAAAGGCACCTAGGAAATTTTGAAGACATTAAAATTTTGGGGTAGAGGTCGGGGTCCAAAACAACTGGGTGTTTTTAGTGAGGTCACTTTTCTCAACACTAGTTCAAATCTAGATTAGATCAATGGACAAATTGAGTTCATTTTAGAGGAACTAAGAGTCTCCTATCAGTTCCCCATTGTCAGAAATGGACGAGATGAAGAATCCGAGAAGAACAACAAGAATCAAGAAGAAGACTCTCAGTTCAGAGAAGGAGTTCTCTTTCTTTCTCTTTCTCTTGTCTGATGGATTTTTCCCTCTTTGCATGAGAAAATGGATTGTAAATGGGTTTAAAATCCATGCAAGTTAGATGGTATGAGTTAGCAATAGTTTCCCTTCACCAAATTTCTAGTTTTAAGCTTTTATTCTCTAGTTTAGACTCTCTGATGCCCTAGCTCTGAAAATCAGAGTTGTAGATCAAAACTCTATATATTGTAATCAAAAAACAATATAAAAGGCTGAATTTTTAATACAATAAAGATCTACATTGGATGCTTCATTCATGGTGTGTGAATTACTGCTATCTATGCAAATTTATTTAATGTATGCTGCATTATTCTTTATTTTCAAAGATCCCTTTGTGTTATTGTGTTTCGAATTCATGCTACTTTTAGTTGGAGTTTTCTATTGTGTATCTTCCTTGCTGTGATGAATGTGTGGAAGAGATCATCTTTGGTCTTAATGATAAATCTGTCTCATGGGTGCGCACATCTTGGTGGCTTCGCAATTTGATAGATTTTGAATGTCTTGCACGAGTGAATACGTCTTCTCTGCAAATGCTTGCATCCATGGAGTAGTGAATTTTGACTTGGTCTGATTTATGCTTTGTGGGTTGTTCCAAATCTCTCCAGCATTTAATTTGCAAAGAAGGGTTTAGGGCGGTTTATGTCCTTAGGATTTCACTTTTCTCATAATTTGCTTCATTTCTTGTTACTCTTTTCTCATTAAAATGTTGTCATTAATTCTGAAATTACCATCTTGAAAAACACAAAATTGCATTTTATTTACAAACACCATATTTGTTAAAATAGAAAATACCCAAAAAAGAGAATTAACAATATTTTGCAGTTTGCTGTCTTGAATGTACCAGCAAAGGCCTCCTTGTGAACAATCACATTTATCTTCAAATAAGTAACCAAGCAAGTTGTGACCTGACCTTGGAGAACCTTGGGAATAATTCTGTTATTCTTTCAAGAGAGGAGATTGAATCTCAAAATCCTAGCAAGTTGGCTTGTGTTAAAACAATTCTCAACAGGCACCCAACATGGGGCTAGAAGCCTCATTTTCACAAAATCTTCTCTCTATTTTCAAAATAGAGTTGAAATCTTGACAGACCGATGTCTCTGGTAATTCTTTCATCATCTCTAGTTTCCTTTATTCATTTTTGATATATCTTATATTGTTTCCAAGGATTATTTCATCATCTATTTCAGTACTTTCATCTCTTCTAACATGTATAATTTTTCCTTTAGTCATTTCTAGTAATCCTTAACTTGTCTCTGGGATCTTTAGTCATTTTCAATTAACCTTTAGTCATTTGTGGGATGTTTAGTCACCTACAATACTCATTTAGTCATTTCTGGGAAGTGTCATTTTGGGTCTCTATTTCATCGTCTGAAATCCGAGAGAAGAAAATCCACTTTAATGCTTTTTTCAATATGAATATTAATCAAATAACTTGGATGTTTTGTGATTTTGATCATTTTAAAGCAGCCTAACATGTTTTTCAAAATGAATACCAAAGATTCCTTGTAGAGAGAATTGGGGAAAAATACACAAAACTACTAATGACTGCTTCCAGGTTTCCATTTGCAAAATCAAACAAACTTTGTTTTAGTACTTAATACAATGTCATTCAATCCATAATTCAAATATAGGAGAATGATATTTTCCTTTGGAAAATTAAAAAAACTCAAAACTCAAATTAGGTTTTGGAGAGAAATTGGAGTAAATGCACAAATCAATTTTTTCAATTATTTGATTAACATTCTTTTCTAGGAACGTTAAAGTCATATTCAAAATTGATTTTTAATTCCACTAGAGGATTATTCTCTTTTCCAAATTGGAAAATCAAAAACTCAAATGGGGAATTAAGAGTTAAGTTTTAATTCGAGGGAATGAACAAGTGTTTTGCATGTTTGATAGGAGAAAATGACATTGAGTAGCAGAGTGTACTCTTCTCACTTTGGGAATATCATAAATCTAGACCTCTCTTGTTGCCAATACTCTTTTACTACTTTAACCTTTAGTTGGGATTTCCAATAAGGAAAACACATTCTCGGGTGACCCATGTGAGAACAAGGTGTGAGCCACACCACTCCAACTCATGTTAGTAAAAAATTTTGTTTGGGGCCAAATATTTAGGAGTCAATTGGCATTTGAGATTGTACACAGATCATGTCCAACACAAAGTGGAGCCTAATAGTGTGAATCATGTTTACGTGACTGGTTGTGCCAAGACACTTTATGGCACAATTGCACTTGCATAGATAGAAAGGATACAATTGAACGAAGATCCTTACTAAAAACTCTAGGCTTAGAAGCTAGCTACATCACCCTCAAAAGGTGATAATGTTTGTGCAAGGAAAATAGTAATTGCCCCAAGATAATCATTATATTGTGCCCTCATTTGCATTATAGTTAGATAATATGACATCATGAATGGAGTCATTGTGTTCTTGGTGATGGTCAAATTCTGATTAGTATTTGAGTGTGTACCTTAGTCTATGAGCAAAGATTTTCATGCATGCCAATTTTATAGGGAAAGGTGTGTTTGTACCCCTAATAATCACAAAATGTCTAAAAACAAACAATTCTGACTAAGACAAGAAAAAAAAATTATGTATTATGTGTGTGTGTGTGTGTGTCACTAATTGAAATTTTAAAAGACCTAAATGCACTTCAAAAATGGGTAAGATTTCACAAACTACGGTTAGTCCTTTGAATACAAGCTCTTACAGAATCACACTTTGCACAAAAATGTGCACCCTAAAATAGTGTCTTTGGTCCTTATATTCTTGTTGGGTAAAACAAAGGTCATTTATGTGCTATTCTTATCAAAATGAACTCAATCTTGGAGGTTTTTAATATTTATTTCTAGTCAAACATCACAAGTGCTCAATATCAAACCTTCGTTCTTAGGAGATCAAACTAATTACTATTTGTTTCAGTCACTTATCACTACTCTCAATTGTTTATATCAACCATCTTGGTGCAGAGCACCGTAGGGTTTTAGCTCCAAAGCCCTAGCTATTTAGCAATGGTGATCCAGGAGCAGATCACAGTTAGCAGTCAGTCTTTGTCCTAAGCATTAACAGTTCTTAACTCCTAGCGCCAGAGCGGGCCAGTCGCACAGTCGGAAGATGATCGACGGTTAGCATCAGACAGTCTACGATTACACGACAAAGGCTTGTCACCAAGTCAGAAGATGATCGGCGGTTAGCATGAAATAGTGGTGATTACACAACAATGGTCAGTCGCACAGTCGAAAGATGATCAGCGGTTAACGTGAAACAGGCTGCGATGACACGACAAAGGCTTGTCGCCAAGTCGGAAGATGATAGGTGGTTAGCATGAAACAGTAAAGATTACACGACAATGGCTTGTCGCACAGTTGGTAGATGCTCAGCCGTTAATAGGAAATAGCTTACGATGAAGTGACAATGATGATCGCAAAGTCAGCAGATGCACAGCGGTTAACATGAAACAGTCTGCAATTACATGACAAGGTTATCGCAAAGTCGGCAGATGCACAACGGTTAGTAGGAAGCAGTTGGCGACGACAAGACAAGGCTTATCACACATTCGTAGGAGAACATGTAGTTAGCTTGAAACAGTCACGACAATGCAACGGTAGTGTAGCACCAAGTCACAAGAAGATCGGCAGTTAAGTGAATAAGTGCTGCGACAATGAGATAATAGTTATCGCCAAGTCGCAGGATCACAGACAGTTAAGCTAAGAAGTGTTGCGATGATGCGACAACAGTTATCGCCAAGTCACTGGATAACAGGTAGTTAGTTAAAAAGTGTTGCGGTAACACGACAACAGTGTGTAGCAAGGTCGTAGGATCATAGGCGGTTAAGGCACTCAGTGTTGTGATGACGCGACATAGTGCAAGATCAGTAGGCATAAATATTAGGACTCGCGAGATTGCGACTAACAGACAGAGGAAGAAAATATGTTGACTTGTCAACATCACAGAGGGAATTTGAAAAGTCAGTGACATGGAGGAAAATGTTGTCCACGTCGACATCCATGCAGAGGAAGAACTTGATGACAGTTACGTAGGGAAGATGAAGAGTTGAGATGGTTAGAATCTTCAGACGGCAGGTAACTTGGAAACGGTTACGAATCAAGAAAAGGCCGAGACATAAAATGGAGGAAAGAACCATTGTAGAAAAAGTTGGAGAAATTAGAGACTGAGGAGACTAGCATAGAAGATTTAAAGTTTACATTGTAATTTTCTAGCATTCAATAAAGAATAGTTTCCTAGGTTTTCTGTGTGTGCTTCTATTGTGTGCAGACTTCTATAGAGTAGGATTTTGAATTCAGTCAAGTCTCATGGATGCTTTTTGACTCTGATAATCCATCCTATGGAGTGTGAGCGTCAAGAAGCATCTGTCATGTATTTTATTTCTATTTCTATGTTTGGGATTGAGAAGAGGCTAGTCAGAATTGTAGACAAGTCCTAGGCGAGCTAAATGGTCCAGCTAGAGAAGTTGTAGGAGAGAGAGATAGAAGCAGAGAGGTGCATGACTGACTTTATTCAGTCATGGGGAGAAAGATAAGGTAAGGAGTAGAACATTTCGGTGGGTAGGAAACCTAAGAGAGAGGGAGCATAGAAATCCTTCTAGTTAGGGTCCGTGAGTAACCCTAAGGGACTCAAGTGTGAGTCTAGAGGATCCTGAAGTGAATAGGGTCCATAGTGAGATTCCTAAGAAAGAGTAGGAGTCTAGAGGAGAAAGGTGACCTCCCCATTAGATTGGTATCAGAGCTAAGTTAAAGATTTGGGTTTGAAATTTGTAGATGTTTCAAGGTACTGAGGAATCAGTAGGAGAATTAGCCATGGTGACAAATGTAGAGTTGGCTAAAGAGGTGAATGAGTAGGAGGGAAATAGACTCCTTGAGGAAACTCTAGAGTTAATGAGAAAACAACTAGAGGATATTGCTGATAAAGTAATGGGAGAAGCAGAGAGTTCCAATAAAGGAAAAACTGTTGCAGAGGAGGATGTTATACCAGAACCAGACCCTCCTATGCCAGAAGAACCATTCTTGAAGGCTATCAAGGAACTAAGTGGAAAGGCATTGGACAGAGTACCAGTACTTTATGGAAAAATGGATTTTGAACTGATAATGGAATGGATTGAAGGAATGGAGAATCATTTTGATTGTGAAGGAGTGATTGAAGCACGGAAAGTGAAAGTTGCTAAGTCTAGATTGAGAGGAGCAGCCTTAACTTGGTGGAAATTCATCCAAGAAGAAAGAGAAATAGAAGGTAAAAAGCCTATTGCAAATTGGCAGGCTATGGTGTCAAAGATTAAGGAGAATTATCTCTCTGAAGACTATGAGATTCAGCTTCATAGAAAGAGGCAAAGTTTGAGACAGAAAGATTTGGATGTGGCTGCATATATTGAAGAATTTCATAAACTATGTTTGAGATCAAGAGTGCAAGAAGAAGAAGTAGTAAAATTTGCTTGGTATATGGGTGGTTTGAGAGAAAAAATTCAAGAAGAGATAAGTTTGTGGGCACCAACTACAGTGCAAAAATGTTTTCAGTTGGCACTGAAGGTAGAAGAAAAGAATAAGAGAAGACAAGATTCTAACCCTAAGAATAGAGGCAGAGGCAGAGGATTTCATAGAGGTGGATATAAAGGTAGAGATAATGAGTCCAAGACTCAAGAAGATGCAAAACCAGTGGAGAAGAACCGTCACAATAATGATAATAGAGGAGGCTACTAGAGAGGTAGAAATTCTAATCATGGAGGCAGAGGAAGGAATAGTTATGGTGGTAGAGGATCACACTTTGCTACCATGAAGTTTTATAATTGTGGAAATTTGGGGCATCCTGCTTATAGGTGGCCAGAGAAGCCCTCATCATCACAAGGAGAAAGGAGAAATACTTATGTCCAAGAAGACCAAGCTAGTTACCATAATCAAGAGGTGAATCTTGATTCAGAGAAAGGAGAAAACCTCATGTTCCGCAGGATACTGCTGAAGGAACCAAGCAAGGAGGAACCAAAGCAGAGGAGATCACTATTTAGAGTGAAATGTAAGATACTTGGCAAAGTATGCAAGGTGATAGTGGATTCTGGATCTACGGACAACATCATCTCCGAGGAAGCAATCCAGAAACTGAATTTGGTAAGAATTCCACATGACCATCCTTATAGAGTTACTTGGTTGAATAAAGGTCATAAGGTGTTAGTAAATGAACAAGCTTGGGTAGAGTTTTCCATAGGGGGTTACCAAGATAGAATGCTATGTGATATACTTCCAATGGATGCATGTCACTTGTTATTGGGTAGACCTTGGCAGTATGATAGAGATGTTGTCTATCATGGGAAAAAGAATATGTATACCTTCAAGAAGGATGGAACTACCTTCAAAATACAGTCTTTGCTGGATGATGGAGATACTACAGGAGAACAGAAATTACTCTTGATGAGTGGAAAGGAGTTCTTAAAAGTCAAGGAGGAAGAAGAGATTGGGTTTGTTGTTTTGTTGAAGCCCAAGGAAGAAGAGGTGAAGAAAGAAACTGTGTTGCCTAAAGAATTCCAAGATGTGTTAGACAAATACAAAGGCATTATTAGAGATGGTACACCAGCAACATTGCCACCACAGAGAGCAGTCAACCATCAAATTGATTTTGTACCAGGAGCCTCACTACCCAACAAGGTAGCTTATAAGATGACACCGGAGCAGAATAAGGAGATAGCAAGGCAGATCTAGGAATTGTTGGATCAAGGATTGATAAAGAAGAGTATCAGCCCATGTGCAGTACCAGTGGTATTAGCACCCAAGAAAGGAGGTAAGTGGAGACTGTGTACTGATTCTAGGGAAATAAATAGGATTACAATAAGATATAGATTTTCTATTCCTAGAATTGAAGATTTGATGGATTGTTTAGGCAGTGCACACTACTTTTCTAAAATTGATTTAAAAAGTGGATATCACCAAATTCGGATGAAAGAAGGTGATGAGTGGAAAACAACCTTTAAAAGTAATGAAGGTCTGTATGAATGGTTGGTCATGCCATTCAGGCTGACAAATACACCAATTAATTTTATGAGACTGATGAACGAAGTGTTGAAATGTTATATAGGAAACTTTGTAGTAGTTTACCTAGATGATATACTGGTTTATAGTAAGAGTAGAGAAGAGCATATCAAGCACTTGGATATGGTGTTAAGGAGATTGCAAGAAGAGAAACTAGCCATCAATTTGGAGAAGTGTGAGTTCATGAAGAAGGAATTAGTTTACCTTGGTTTTGTGGTGTCACAGGGTAATCTAAAGATGGATGAAGAAAAGGTCAAAGCTATTTTGACATGGCCTACACCTAAGACAGGTACTACTGTCAAAAGTTTCCATGGTTTGGCTCAGTTTTACAGGAAGTTCATCGGAAACTTCAGTGGAATATGTGCCCCAATGTTGGACACAATAAAAGGGTGGAATGAAAACAAAATTTGTGTGGACAAACAAGGCAAATGAAGGATTGAGCAACTGAAGAAAGAGGTGGCCACTAAGCAAGTGTTGGTTCTACCTAGTTTTGAGGAATTATTCACAGTAGAGTGTGATGCAAGTATCATTGTTGTTGGAGTAGTGATGAGTCAGGAAGGAAGACCTGTTGCCTTTTTCAGTGAAAGGTTAAATGAAGAAAAGACCAGGTATTCTTCCCATGATCTTGAACTATATGCATTAGTGCAAGCCCTAAGAAAGTGGAGGCATTATTTATTGCCTAAAGAATTTGTAGTTTATACTGACAATCAAGCTTTAAGCTTTATAAATACTCAAGAGAAGCTCAACTTAAGACACATTAAGTGGATGGAATTACTACAGTCTTATACATTCACCATTAAGCATAAGAAAGGTCAGGTGAACAAGGTTGCAGATGCCTTGAGCAGAAGACTACTGAAAGTGCAGGAAATACAGTTGAGAAGCATTGGAGTAGAAGAATTTAAAGATTTGTATGCAAGGGATGAAGATTTTGTAGAAGCATACAAGGTATGCTCTGATTTTGAAAATCATTTTCACAGTGAATTTGCTAACTACACTCTGCAGAATGGTTTGTTGTTTAGGGACAATCAATTATGTGTTCCAAG
>MU223335.1:1179704-1201751 GCA_018584345.1 Thuja plicata | reverse complement strand
AAAATGAGTCATTTTATACCTTGTAAGACCACTAATGATGCCAGTCATATTGCTCACTTATTTTTCAAGGAAATAGTTAGAATTCATGGTTTGCCAATAAACATAGTGTCTGACAGAGATGTCAAATTCATGGGTCATTTTTTGAAGACCTTATGGAGAATATTGGGAACTAATTTATCCCACATTTCTGCCTACCATCCTCAAACAGATGGTCAGATAGAAGTTATCAACAGAGTGCTAGGAAACTTTCTTAGATGCTTAACAAAGGAGTATGGACAAGCCTGGGATCAAGTGTTACCACAGGCAGAATTTGCTTATAATGATAGTGTTAACAAGACTACAGGGAAAAGCCCATTTCAGATTGTATATGGGATGCATCCATGTGGATTTTGTGAACTCAAAGAGTTAAAAGGACAGGAACTTATAAGTGGACATGCTGATGACTTTACATAGTCTATGAAGGAGATACATGATCAGGTGAAGAGGAATCTGATTGAGTCAAATCAGAGATTAAAAGAGAAGGTAGATGAAGGAAGGAGAGAAGTACGATTTCAAGTTGGAGATTTGGTAATGGTACATCTGAACAAAGCCAGATTATAGAAGGGGATTCCTACTAAGCTGCAAATGAGGAGAATAGGTCCCTGCAAAATATTGGAGAAATATGGGCAGAATGCCTATAAAATTAAATTACGTAATGATTTGGATATATCACCTAATTTTAATGTGTAGGATTTGATTCCATACAGAGGATCAGTGATACTTGAGATCACTCAAAGGGCGGAAATAGAAAAGGATGTTCAAGATATCCGGGTGAAAACTAAGTCCAAGTTGCAGGCAGAGAAAATCCTGGATTCACGAGTTAAGAAGACAACTCGACGAAGGGTATACCGATAATACCTTGTCAAATGGTTAGGGTTACCAGAAGCAGAAGCGACATGGATTGACGAAGAAGACTGCAGAAAACAAGGGATTAGTTTGGCATTGTTGCCGACTAATTCAACCTAATTCTTCCTTTGCAGAGGGGGGAGTATGGTGCAGAGCACCCTAGGGTTTTAGCTCCGAAGCCCTAGCTATTTAGCAATGGTGGTCTAGGAGAAGATCATAGTTAGCAGTCAGTCTTTGTCCTAAGCATTAACAGTTCTTAACTCCTAGCGCAAGAGCGGGCCAGTCATACAGTCAGAAGATGATCGATGGTTAGTATTAGACAGTCTGCGATTACACGACAAAGGCTTGTCACCAAGTCAGAAGATGATCAGCGGTTAGCATGAAACAGTGGCGATTACATGACAATGGTCAGTCGCACAGTCAGAAGATGATCAGTGGTTAACGTGAAATAGGCTGTGATGACATGACAAAGGCTTGTCGCCAAGTAAGAAGATGATAGGCGGTTAGCATGAAATAGTGATGATTACACGATAATGGCTTGTCGCACAGTCGGTAGATGCTCAGCGGTTAACAGGAAACAGCTTGTGATGAAGCAAAAATGATGATCGCGGAGTCGAAAGATGCACAGCGGTTAACATGAAATAGTCTGCGATTACACGACAAGGTTATTGCAAAGTCGGTAGATGCACAACGGTTAGCAGGAAGCAGTTGGCGCTGACGCGACAAGGCTTATCACATAGTCGCAGGAGAACATGCGGTTAGCTTGAAATAGTCTCGACAACACGATGGCAGTGTAGCGCCAAGTCACAATAAGATCAATGGTTATGTGAATAAGTGCTGCAACAATGAGATAACAATTATTGCCAAGTCACAGGATCACAGACGGTTAAGTTAAGAAGTGTTGCGGTGATGCGACAATAGTTATCGCCAAGTCGTTGGATAACAGGCAGTTAGTTAAAAAGTGTTATGGTAATGCAACAACAGTGTGTAGCAAGGTCACAGGATCACAGGCAGTTAAGGCACTTAGTGTTGCGATGACGTGACATAGTGCAAGATCAGTAGGCATGGATATTAGGACTCGCGACATTGCGACTAACAGACAGAGGAAGAAAATATGTTGACTTGTCAACATCGCAGAGGGAATTTGAAAAGTCAGTGACACGAAGGAAAATGTTGTCCACGTTGATGGCCATGCAGAGGAAGAACTTGATGACAATTATGTAGGGAAGATGAAGAGTCGAGGCAGTTAGAATCTTCAGACGGCAGGTAACCTGGAAACGGTTACGAATCAAGAACAGGCTGAGACATAAAATGGAGGAAAGAACCATTGCAGAAAAAGTTGGAGAAATTAGAGACTGAGGACACTAGCATAGAAGATTTAAAGTTTACATTGTAATTTTCTGGTTTTCAATAAAGAATAGTTTTCTATGTTTTCTGTGTGTGCTTCTACTATGTGCAGACTTCTGTAGAGTAGGATTTTGAATTCAGTCAAGTCTCATGGATGCTCTTTGACTCTGATAATCCATCCTATGGAGTGTGACCATCAAGAAGCATCCCTCATTTATTTTATTTATGTTTCTGTGTTTGGGATTGAGAAGAGGCTAGTCATAATTGTAGACAAGTCCTAGGCGAGCTAAATGGTCTGGCTAGAGAAGTTGTAGGAGAGAGAGATAGAAGAAGAGAGGTGCATGACTGACTTTATTCAGTCATGGGGAGCAAGATAAGGGAAGGAGTAGAACATTTTAGTGGGTAGGAAACCTAAGAGAGAGGGAGCATAGAAATCCTTCTAGTTAGGGTCCGTGAGTAACCCTAAGGGACTCAAGTGTGAGTCTAGAGGATCCTGAAGTGAATAGGGTCCACAGTGAGATTCCTAAGAAAGAGTAGGAGTCTAGAGGAGAAAGGTGACCTCCCCATCACATATTCTTGTTTAGAGATCACTATAAAGGTCAATCTAACCTTCATCAAGATCTCAAACATGATCAAATCTACATCAACAAATTTTCATTAAACTTTGACCAATTGTGATGCTAGTATATCAAACATTAAAACTATAGCTGATAGGTTTCTCATCTTTGGAAATTTGGAATCATATAATATTACATGGTGTCGACAAGAAGTGGTCATTTTGAACAAATAAACACTTGACACATTCCTTGGACAAGAAATATACCCAAAACACAACAAGAAAGATCAAGATCCTTTTTCAGCTCCTTGAACTAGTGATATAGAAATTGAGATTAATAAAAACATGGCTGGAATTGAGAATGAATGGGCCACTTATATAGGTAATGACAATGAAAAGGAAGTAACTGATGGATACATTCCAAAATTCTAACAAGACACAACGTTTCTAAAGATCATGGACAAGGAAAAATATATCATGCATCTAGCCTCGAGATAGATCATATTACCTAAATATTTTCACGTGGAACAAATAAAACACAAGAAGAGTAAAATCCCATGACTCTCCTTACCAAATAGGTGGAAGTATTACAAACTCAACTATGTGATATGAAGAAAAAAAAGGACACTATTCAAAGAAAATACTGAATGAGTGCATTTTGTCCTATGCCTTTCGATCGAAGTATACACATGCTAGCATTTCAACACAATGTCGATATACCTAAACACAACAAACATACAAGAGTCACAGACCCTCAAGATAATATACAAGAGTTCTATACTCTTATCATGGAGTTTATTCATGATAAACATACCTCATGAGATTGTTTCCTCACAGTTTAAGTGGACAATAAGAAGAGTGGTTCTCCAAATTACCTCTTTGAATTTTTTTTTTTAAGAACTTGTAGAGTGATTCATGAAACATTAGTTGTACAATATTCAACGTCATGTCATGATGATTGACTAATGCAATACAAAAAGATATTTGGTGAACCTTTCATATCTTTCTTACTAAGATGGCAGAGAATGTTTGCATGATATCCTCGATTGATTCTAGAAATAGAAAAGATCAAAATTTTTGTGAAAAACTTGGTTCCAGAAATGAATCATCACATACAATTGCAATGCATTCTAACATTTGATAAAATAATTAAAATGACAATGAAAATTGAAGATTCCTTTGTAAGGAAAGGAGAACTCAAAATCTATAAAGAAACCAAAGGTTCTTTCAATACAAATAACAATGACAACCAAGACAACTCAAATTATTGGAACAAGAATCAAAACATTGTCAATGATGGAGAAGTAGATGCTCAAAATGTAAAACCAAAATAGCCAGCATTTAATCTAACAACTAATCCTCCTAATAATCCTAAGATTGTGTCTAATGTGCAAATAAATCAAGATAAAAAATAGAAAAAAAACCTTTTGAAAATGGTCCTAAATAGATATTTACACCTCTTAGAGACATTATGAACCACCAATTAAGCACAAATTGTGGAATGATGCACATTATTGCAAGTACCATTGAAACAAAGAGCATAAAAAAAATGAGTGCATGAAACTGAAACAGTTGTTGTAGAACTTTATTTAAAGTGAAGTTATTACAATTGATGGTCACAAAACAAATGAAGATAACACTTATTTTAAAACACCTTTTCCCAACTATGAGAAAGTAGAATCATCTAATGTGAAAGGCAATCAGGTGATCTATGCATACTCTTATGACAATATGATCAACATGTTAGAGGATTCAGATCATAGAATCAGTGTCATAATCATCAAGGATAAACAAAGGGCTAAATCTACTAATGCAAAAACAAGAGGACAAGGGAGAGTGCTACTATAAGGAGATTCTTATAAACTTCCTACATCATCAAAACCCACATCAAAAAAACCAAATTCATCATCACTCTCATATAACTATAGTTTGCTTGATCAATTACAAAGAACACCTACATAAATATTTATTCTTTAATTGCTCCAAATTTCTCCATCACATAAAGAAATTTTTGAAAATACCTTGGTCGAAACAAATGTTCCTAATAATTTGGACATAGAGATATTTGAAGACATGGTTGGACACTTGATCATACCTCACTATTTATCCTTTTCTGAAGATGAAAAAATTCCCCGAGTCACCCTCATAACATGCCACTACATATAGAAGTATTAAATCAAAAAAATAGAATGAAACACGTACTAATAGATGGAGGAGAAGGTCTAAATATTTTCACTTTAGATTTTATTGAAAAGCATTGGGATTCTCAGATGAAGATATTGATCCTAAGAAGAGGATAACCATAAAAGCATATGCTGATGAAGAATGATAATCTAAAGGGCTGGTAATGTTTCCAATCAGAGTGGGACCCATGTAAAGAAATGTGGTTTTCTAGGTATTATATCTTAATATATCCTACAACATTCTTCTAGGAAGACCCTGGATACATGAAATGCAAGCGATCCCTTCCACTTTTCATCAATGCTTAAAATTTCCATACAATGGAGAGGAGATCACCTTTCCAGCTGACACGAGTTATTTCCCATATTGTAACAATGTTTGTCAATCAAATGAAAGAATGGCCCAACATAACAGAGAAGCTAACAAGGAAAAATCCCCAGAAAGTTCAAACACAACAATGCTAAGAGACTTTGAAAGAAATTAAAACTGCATGATAATGGGATTGGGGAATACATTATTGATCAACTACTCTCTGTAAAAAAATACCTCTATCACCAAGATCACAAGAGAGAATTTCATCATGTATAATGGAAGTGACCTAAAATACAAACAATGTACAATGATACTTTTGTGAAAGGAAAATTATTTACAAAAGAAAATGAGGACAATGAGGTGTTAAAATGGCTATACAAAGAAAAGGATGAATCTCATTAAGACATTAAACATATCCAAATTACAATCAACAATATGGACATGGTCTACACATCATGCAAATAGTGGGGTATCAAGGACAAGGACCCCTAGGAAATAATAAGGAGGGCCTTGTTGAAGTAATTCTAACACAATTCAGGGATCCCAAAGACAAAATAGGCATAGGGTATACAAAAGAATCAGGAATGCCCCTCATTTGATATTGACAATTTTTTTATGAAGGGCATGAAGAATCTGAAGAAGAAATTGAATTTAGAACTCAATCATTTGAATGATTATAGCATATTCATGATGAAATCCTCATTATCAAGGTAAATGATACAATCCTTTAGTTTTGGGAGATCAAGAAACAAAAAGGGATGAAGAAAAACACATGTAACTACTAGAGAATCAAACACTTGAAGATACTCAAAATGAGTCAAAGAAAATTGACTTTGATGAAGAAGTGAATGAGCAAAAAAACCATCATCCCAACTGGGGAAAAGGGTAACAATCACTCATGTTCTAACCTTTCCACATTTTACTAATACAAATTCTAGAGTGAGTATGAATGTGAGTCATTCTTTGATGCCATTATGGATATAGAGATAGATGTGATTCATTAATATGCACCTCAACTTGAGAGGGGAGAAAGTTCCAATGGTAACAATCATCCAAACATGGCTACAGATTCATAGAATATCATGATGCCCAATATAATTAATGCATAAACAAGACTCTTGATAGAACCTAAAGAGTTTCAATGAATACTAGCAAGCTCATATCTTAACAATAGAACAAGATGTGAAGATGGACAAATCCCAGGTATACGACCATTCAAATTTGGTTCACCTAATATTGATGATGACTCGAGTGAGAATAGTAAGGAGATTCTTGATCTAAACAATCTTCAGGAAGGTACTGTTATAGACCTCATTAATACATTGGAACATGATGATCACAATTCAATCCTACATATTAACACCAGTTAAACCAACCCAAATGATGCCCTTCAACTGGTTTGTCCTGACCTAATTAAATGGACCTTGTCTAAACCCATGTATATACACATGTTCCCTAATGACCATGCTATAGCTTATTATCTCAATGCGATAGAACCCATAACATATTCCATTAGGAATTATAACACTATGGAGGATATAAAGTTTCCTAGTCGCAAAAAAAGAAAATCAATCAAAGATCTGAGGGTGAATGCCATTCTATGGTAGTCTCATATCACAAAAAGGAAAAATAAAGGATGTATCCGATAGTGAAAAGCTCACTATGATGAAAGAGGATGAGAAATTTTTTAATCTCTTAGATCACTCCTAGGAACATTCTCTAGTGCTCATTTAACCCACTCAACCAATCAATCTTGGTACCAAGGAGAAACCACAGAGCATACTTATTTCTTAATCTTTATCTAAAGAGGACAAAAATGAATTCACACAGTTTTTTTTAAAGAAAAGAATATTAAATTTGCATGGTCTTAATCTAACATGATAGGGCTTGATCCTGATTTAATCATGCATCATTTATCTATGGCTCCTTGAGTGAAGCCTGTCAAGCAAAAACTAAAGAAGATGCACCCACATATTTCTCTATTGGTAAAGGATGAGCTAGAAAAAAATTTAAAATTAGGATTTACAAGATCTATTACCTATGCATAATGGATATCTAACATTGTTACTATATCTATACACGACAAGTCTATCAGAGTGTGCAGTGATTTTTGAGATGTTAATAAAGCATGCCCATAGGATGATTTTCCTTTACGAAGCATTGATGCCATTGTAGATCTTACCGCAGGATATGAGATGTTGTTAATAATGGATGGGTTATCTAGATATAATCAAATAAAAAATTCTCCATAAGATCAAGATAAAATAACTTTTACTTGTCCGTGGGGTAGCTTTTGCTAGAACGTCTTTCCCTTTAGATTCAAAAACAAAGGAGAAACATATCAACAAGAAATGAGAGCAATTTTCCATGGTATGATGTATAAAAAGTTGAAGATTATGTGGATGACACTTTAGGGAAATAACATCACTAAACAGATCATCTACATGATTTTTCTAAAATCTTAGATAGGATGGAGCAATTCAAACTTCTATTAAACCAAAAAAGTATGCATTTTGGACTTACCTCCTAAAAACTGTTGGGGTATATTGTCTTGGCTAAAGGAACTCAGTGTTAGGAATGGGAAAACTGAGATGGGGGGGGCATGAATTAGTGTTTAGAAATTTATTATATTTCAGTAATTTTAAACTTAGCCCAATAAATAGATAAAAAATGTAATAAGAAAAACATATCAACCATAACACATAACACAAGATATGTTTATGGGGAAACCTTGATCAAAGGAAACCCCTGGTGGAAATTAATACCCAAAAATAATTGCAGTAGTCTTATGAACTTGTTAGACTTCCTTTTCCCTGTGTAGGTACCAATTTGTTTAGAATGCTAACTGACTCAAGAAAGAGAGGATTTCTCATTACTTACTTCTCTTTTTCTTTCTCCATAGTTGATGCAGAGGGTTTGATACTCTAGAGCTTTTCCTCACACCAAGATGCTTCCTGGAGTATCCCAACCATCCAATGGTTTTTCATTGTTGAATTTTCCTTCAATAAGGATCTCAAAGACCCTCACTACAAACTTCTTCTCGAAGGTATAGTTGGTCTTTAGAAAATTCCAAGGTTTCTAGGCTTAACTAGTCCAACTAGTTCACCAAATGCCTACTTTTCTCTACTAGAACTCCTCCTAGAATGTCAAACCTGTACTTAGGATCTTCCCATACATCCAAAAATACTCCTATAAATCTTCTTGACCCATTCTCGGACATTCTTAACTCATCCCAATACTCGAAGACCCTTTACCAATCTAATTGGTCACTATTTCACTAGGAGGCCTAATTGTCTAATTCCTAGTAGGTCTATTTTCATAGTTTTAGGGATATTATTGAAAAAATCCCAAAATTACCCCACACAAGACCTTGAAAATCTTCAAGGTATCAACCAGGACTATTAAAATCTAAAACCCTGACTTCTGAAAGCACCCATAACCCTAGTTTCTTGCAAGTCCTAGATTTCAGCCTATTAATTAGGCCTTTGGACCAGCCAACATAAAGAATTGTTAAATTGATCTCCAACTTCTAATTCACCTCCTTCCACCTTTGAATAATTTTAGGAGACTATCTAGGGCATATAAAAATGCCACTAAGTCTTTTCCAAAAGGTCATGAGTGCTTGACTAAATTCCTTCTTCTCCCTTTCCTGGCTCACCTGGATTCATAAGTAAGCCATAGGGATTCCTACTTGGCTTAGGAAATCCATTGCAACTAAAAAAATGAAAAAAAAAACCCTATCTATAGTATCTAACCCTACTTCCCCCATTGTTTCAGTCAATTCCACTAGTGGGATTTTAGGGTAGAGCCATTTCTATCTAAACAACATTGTACTATCACTTACAAACCAGTGACCTTAAAAATATTGTAACTTTACACCTAATGATCTTCAATGAAAAATAAATAATGCATATGAAATATAATGGAAATCAGCCCATCCCCATGGGACCTGATCTTCTCTACCAATCCATACAGAACCGTACAAGAAGAAAGAAACAATGTAGATTATTAGAAATCCGTTGCAGACATCCATACATTAGTGCCCAAAATGATTGTTCCAATCCAAAATTTCTTTAAACATCCATAAAAATTTAATCTATGCTCATATACCAAGCATGGGGTAGTTACAACTAAATCTATCTACAATAAATGCAAATTCTTGCAAAAGTTGCTCAAGCAACTTTCAAAGTTGCTCAAGCAACTTTCAAAGTTGCTAGCAGCTTTTTGCACTTTGTGCATTTTGATTTTCCTTGTCAACTCGATGGATGAGTTTGAATTTTATGACCCTAGATAGGATATATAGGGTCTGAAAACACTCCTCAAACCCATATTGCACTAAAATATTAAATTTCACAAATTTATCCCAAAGTGACCCTAAATCACCTAATGAGCACTAAGGCTCTTACAAACCTGAAGTTAACTTGTCATTGCATCCAACCCCTTGGAAATTATTCCAACACACACACAAAAAACTAAACCAACCCTAAGAAACACCAAAACACCAAATAGGGAGGTGCCCTGCACCATACTCCCCTGGACAAAATAATTCAAGTCGCTTGAGTTAGGAGGTCTCCATGGTGACCCCATGTTTCAAAATGTCCAACTCTGTCATCCAAGTGGCTTCAAATTTAGGTAGTCCCTGCCACTTGATGAGGTACTCCTTGTAGTTACCCTTCCTTGTCTTCTTTATCACTTTAGAATCCAGTACAATTTCCAATTTCAATGGCATTGGGGCAGGTAAATCTTTCACCCAATCATCACCCTCCAAGCTTGCAAGAGTATGCTGACCTATGTCTAAAGATGATCCCTTGTAAGAGTACAAGTCACAAACATTGAGAATGGGTGAAATCCCCAAATCAGGATGCAACTCCACTTCATAGGCATTCTTTCCATACTTATGCAAATTATTCAGTGGTCCTATCTTCTTCATGAGTAGTTTAGTTAATTGACCTTTGGGTAGCCTCTCCTTCCTAAGATAGGAAATTACTAGATCCCCTACCTTGAATTGACAATCTCTTATTGTCTGATTAGCTTTGGATTTTTACTTCTCCACTTGCTTTTGTAAAGTCTTATTGACTTGATCATATAGCTCCTTCATCTGTTTTGCAAATGACTCTCCTTGTGCACTCCTCTTGTCCTTCAAACTAAGATCCCTCAAATCTAAGATCCCTCTAGGATTGACCCCATATACTATCTCAAAGGGGCTCTTCCATGTACTCCTATTAATGGAGTCATTGTAGTCAAACTCTGATTGCCCTATGAAGTGATCCTATGAATGTCCTTGTTGCTTATTCAAACACCTTAACAAGTTCCCATGTGACCTATTGACTACCTCTATTTTTCCATTTGATTATGGATGGTAGGCTGAAGAGAAAGTCAAGTTTGTCCCTAAAGAATAATCCTACAATTTGAGAAGGATTATTTGTTTTCTTGCATGGAATGAAGTGTGCCATTTTTCTAAAATTTTCCACCACCACAAACACACTCTCATGACCCCTAGGTGTCTTTGGTAACCCCCCAAAAAAATCCATACTAAGACACTCCCAAGGCCTTTGGGGTATGGATAGGGGTTGGGATAGCCCACTTTTGTTGCTTTGTCATTTTTCCCTCTGACAAATCTGACAATGTTCTACAAATCTCCTCACATATGATTGTAACTTAGGCCAATAGTAGTGCCTATTCACTTGCTCCATTGTCTTGTCCACTCCAAAGTGGATCCCCAAGTTGCCTTGGTGTTTCTCTTTCACAAGGTTTTCCCTCATTGAGCATTGAGGAATAGACGTAAGATGTCCCTTGAACAATAAGCCTTCCTACAACATAAAATCATTGAAACCCACTTTGAAATGTTGCTAAAACTTCACACATGCTTCATAGGCTTCTCTGAAATCTTTTTCCTCCTTTTAGAGGTCCTTTAAATCATCCATCCCTACACTTTTCAATTATATCTCCTGTATTGTGAATACTCTTCTGCTAAGAGCATCTACAACCTTGTTGCTAACCCCCTTCTTGTGCTTTATGACAAATGTATAGGCCTGCAATGATTCTACCCACTTCAAGTGCCCTTTTTTTTTTCAATTTTTCTTGTCCATTCAGGAAACTTAGTGCATGGTTATCAGTGTAGACCACAAAATCCCTAGGTAATAGGTAGTGTCTCCACTTCTTAAGGGCTTTTACCATAGCATATAACTCCAAATCATAGGTGGAGTACTTATTCTTAGCATCATTCAATGTTTTAGAGAAGAAAGCCATAGGATGTCCTTCTTGGCTTAACACTGCTCCAATATCCAACTTGCTAGTAGCACATTCTACCAAAAATAGTTGATTGAAATTAGGGAACCCAAGAGTGGGTAGTTTTCAATCCTCTTCTTTAACATTTCAAACCCTTTATTTTCTGCCACAGTCCATTCAACCTTACATTTGATTCCCCCTTTTATGGTGTTAAGAATAGGGGCACACACATGACTGAAATTTCTCACAAATTTCCTATAGTAGGAGGCCAACCCATGGAAAATCCTAACAGCCCCTATGGACCTCGGTGTAGGCAACTCCAATATTTACTTAACCTTTTCAAGATCCATCTTCATGCATCCATTAGCCACCACAAAACCAAGGTAAACTAGTTCAGTTTTTAGAGACTCTCACTTTTCTTGATTTATCATCAACTTATCTTGATTCATCTTCCTCAAGACCATCTCAAAATGCTTCATGTGATCCTCCTTAAACCTGCTGAAGATCAAAATATCATCAAGATAAATTATCACAAACTTACCAATGAACACTTCTAACACTTCATTCGTGAGCCTCATGAATGTGCTAGGTGCATTACTTAGGCCAAAGGGAATTACTAGTGACTCATACAATTTGTCTTGAAAGTTGTATTCCATTCATCACCAAGCCTCACTCTTATCTCATGGTACCCTCACTTAAAATCCACCTTTGAAAAGTAGCAAGAACCTCCCAAATTATCCATCAAAACTTCTATACGGGGCATTGGAAACCTATACCTAATTGTGATCTTGTTTATAGCCTTGGAGTCCATACCCATCCTCAATTTACCATCCTTCTTGGGTGCAAGTACTATAGGTACAACACATGGGCTTAAACTCTTCCTTATCAACCCCTTATCCAACAAATCTTGAATCAGTTTGGCTATCTCTGCATTTTGACTTGGTGTCATCTTATATGCTGCTTTGTTTGGAAAATTTTCCCCAAGAATGAGGTCAATCTGATGAATCACATCCCTCATAGGTGGTAATGCACTTGGCAAACCATTGTCTACTATTTAATGGTACTTTTACAACAATTCTTGTATCTCTGGTGGAAAACAGGCTTTCTCCTTAGTCTCCTCCTTTGGTTTTATCACCACTACACAATAGACCCATTTCTCCTTCTTCATGGCTTTTAGAAACTCCTTCCCACTCAATAACATCACACTGGTTCCCACATGTTTCTCCTCATTAGGCTCTGATAAAGGATCCATCTAAAACTTCTTTCCTAGCTTGGTGATCACATAACTATTATTTTCCCCATAATGTATTTCTTTGACATCATACTTCCATGGACATACTAGAAGTATATGAAATGCATCCATACGTAGTATGTCACATAGGACCCCATCCTTATACTCTCCAATCTCAAACTCTACTAAGTTTGTTAATCTACCACTATTTGTTGACCCTTATTCAACCATGAAACCTTATAGGGTGTGGTATAAGGTATCCTTCTCAATTTCAATTTATCCACCATCTTTGTGGATACAATATTCTCATTAGATCCAGAGTCCACTATCACTTTCAAAATCTTCCCATGAGACCTACAAGTTGTCTTAAACAAATTCTTTCTTTGATGTGGCTCTATACTGCTAGGCACCTTCAAAAAAGTTCTTCTCAACGTCAAGTTCTCTCTATCCAATACTTTCCCTGCCTTGGAAATGGGAAAAGTAACACTTTGTGTGTCATCCTCTTGTACCAAATAATTCCTTCTATCCTCCAGTGAAGATGAGTAAGTCTTTTCAGGACACCCGCCCATTGTGTGACCGACTTGGTTGCAGTTTTAACACCTACCAGTAAAGACTGAATTGGATCTTCCTTAGGACTGAAGCCTTCATCTAGGAGGCCCTCTTCCTCTATATCCTCCTCTCTGAAAGGATCCCCTAAACTGATTTCCCCCACTATTATCCATAGAATGATTATCTTCTTGTCTATTAGGGCTCTATCCCCTACCAAAGTTACTCCTTCCTCTCTAAAAACCTCTATTATTGTTACCACCTCTTCCTCTTTGATGAAAGTCATTCCTCCTTCTAGCCTTATCCTCAGCTCTCAAGGCCAATTGGAAACATTCATGCATACTGTCAGGAGCCATCATGCTAATCTAATCTTTTATCCCTTGTCTCAACCCATTGAGATACCTTGCCACCTTCTCCATTTCTTCTTCTTTTCTCCTAGCCCTTAGGCTCAACTTGTGAAACTCCTCAGTCTAAGCACTCACTATAATCTCCTTTTGTCTTAAATTATGCAACTTTTGATACATCTATATCTCATAATCAACAGGCAAGAATTGTGCCCTCAATCTGATTTTGATCCTCTCCCAAGAAATAATATTTTTCTTTCCATTTTTTTCCCTATCATCCTGCATCATGTTCCACCACACCAATGCAGATCCCTTGAGTCTATCCTTAGCAAAGCTGACCCTATTCTCCTTTGAGATTTATTTGTAATCAAATAGGTTATAAATGAATTCAAGCCAATCAAACAACTCTTCTCCATTCAGGTTGCCACAGTAATAGGGTATATGTTCCACACTATCCTTGTTAAGAGACTTAAAGGAATCTAAGAATACCTTTTGTTCTTTTTCCATGTTAGGTTCTTTACCTTTGTCACTTTCATCACCTCGATCACTCTCCCCCCCATTCGGTGATCTTCTTTTCACCCTTTTTCTTGGACACACTAGCCTTCTCCAAGAGACCCTGAACCAATTCCACTATGGAATCCCTAATCATTTCCTTAGGAGGCATGTTTTCTACCTCTTGACTCTCTTCCACTTTAGACATACACAATCTTCAAGAAATTCTAGCTCTGATAGCACTCTGATGCAGAGGGTTTGATACTCTAGAGATTTTCCTCACACCAAGATGATTCTTTGACTATCCCAAACATCCAATGGTTGTTCCTTGTTTAATATTCCTTCAATTAGGAACTCCAAGACCCTCACTACCAACTTCTCCTCCAAAGTATAGTTGGTCTTTAGAAAATTCCAATGTTTCTAGGCTTAACTAGTCCAACTAGTTCACCAAATGCCTCGTTTTCTTTACTATAACTCCTCCTAGAATGGAAAAAAATTTGCTTATAATCTTCCCATAAATCCACCAAGACTCCTATAAATCTTCTTGACCCATCCTAGGACATTCTGAACTCATCCCAATACTCCAAAACCCTTTACCAATCCAATTAATCACTATTTCACTAGGAGCCCTAATTGCCTAATTCCTAGTAGGTTTATTTTCATAGTTTTAGGGCTATTACTCCAAAACTACCCAAATGACCCCACACAAGACCTTGAAAATATTCAAGTTATCAACCAACACTATCTGAATCCAAAACCATGACTTCTGACAGCACACATAACCCTAGTTTCTTGCAGGCCCTATATTGTAACCTATTAATTAGGCCTTTGGACCAGTTAGCATAAACAATTGTTAAAATGATCTCCAACTTCTGATTCACCTCCTTCCACCTTTGAATCCTTTTAGGAGACTATCTAGGGAATCTAAAAAATGCCACTAAGTCTTTTCCAAAAGTTCATGAGTGCTCAACCAAATTCCTTCTTCTCCCTTTCCTGGCTCACCTAGATTCACCAGTCAGCCATAGGGATTCCTACTTGGACTAGGAAATCCATTGCAGCTACAAAAATCAAAACCAAAACCCTATTTAAAGAATCTAAACCTACTTCCCCAATGGTTTCAGTCAATTCCACCGGTGGGATTTTAGGGTAGAGCCATTTCTATCTAAACAACACTGTACTGTCACTTACAAACTAGTGACCTTCAAAAACTTGTAACTTTACACCTAATGAACTTCAAAGAAAACTAAGTAATGCATATGAAAGATAATGGAAATCAGTCCATCCCCATGGGACTTGATCTTCTTTTCCAATCCGTACACAGGGTGCCAGCAAGAAGTTGAGTCCACTTTTTGGGCAAAAAGTGGAAGTGTTTTCCCTTATTTTCAAGTTGTTTGTAAATTGATGTCAAAATTTGAGGCACTTAGAGATTGAATATCAAAAAAATCCACTAATAGAAAATGTAGTGCTCAGAGTCTATTTTTCAAATATGTAATTTATTTAAATACCCACATAGTAGAAAATATATTTAGTAGGCATGTTTAAAAACCTCTTTTTTAAAATGCCTATTTCAGGACCATACCCTGCATGTGTACGACCACCCTATTTTGAAGTAAATAAATGAATTTTCTTAAATCCTTTTGGGGGATGGTACCTAACACATCAAAGATTGGTCAGAATATTTTTTCTTTTTTTTTAATTGAATATTTTTTTTTTATTAATTTTTAATAAACTATAAAGTAAATTTTCAAAACCTCTCGTGTACGACCACCATAATTTGATGAAAATTTCACTTTTTTGAGAATTTTTTATTTTTATTTTGAATAGAATTCTATGTAGATTGGTCACATATAATTCATCTTTTCAAAAACCTAAAATCAAAAAAGTTATTAAATTTTTAGTAACCTTACTATTTTAACTTTAGGTACCACTTTTGATTAATAAATATTGTAAAATAGTAAAATTTATCATATCACTATAAAATTTATATTTTTGAAATCTAGACAGTAAGATCTCTAATGGATTTTAATTTCATCAAAAAATTTGATTAGGAAGACCCTAAAAAAATTACGGCAAGACAGAAATCTGGTGTTCAAATGCCTTAACCATTATTTTGGAGGTCTAAGAATAGGCTTGGTCCCACCAAAACTGTCCCGAACCAAAATCCAATGCAAATGGTGGTTTGATAAATTCAAATTTTTAAAAATGGGCACACATTTAAAAACATGTACCCGTTTCTTAAATGTAATAAATCAGCATAAAGAAATGATTTTAAAAAAAAATATTTAAAAAACGGGCACCCGTTTTGAAAAAAAACGGGCACCCATTTTGAAAAAAAAATGGGCACCCATTTTTTGAATTTTGGATTGGGTGTCCGAGCCTAAGACGGGTGCCCATTTTTTTCAAAATGGGTGCCCGTTTCTAGCGGTATTTTTCAAGCCCACAAGACTTCTACGGAATTGGCACCCAACTTCTTGCACTTACCCCACAACCATACAAGAACAAAGAAACAATGCAGATTACTAGAAATTAGTTGCGAACATCCGTACGGAAGTACCAAGAATGATTGTTGCAGTCCAAAATTTCATTAACCATCCCCAAACATCTAATCCATGCTCATATACCTATCATGGGGTAGTTACAACTGAATCTAACTACATTTTGCAAATTCTTGCAAAAGTTGCTCGAGCAACTTTCAAAGTTGCTAGCAACCTTTTGCAGTTTGTGCATTTTGACTTTCCTTGTCAAATCAATGGGTGAGTTTGAATTTTATGACCCTAGATAGGATATGAAGGGTCCTAAAACACCCCTCAAACCCATATTGCACTAAAATATCAAATTTCACAAATTTAGCCAAAAGTGACCCTAAATCATCTAATGAGCACTAAGGCTCTTACAAACATGAAGTTAACTTGTCATTGCATCCAACCCCTTGTAAATTATTCCAAAATACACCAAAACACCTACAATAACCCTAAACAACATGAAAACATCAAATAGGGAGATGCCCTGCACCAATAGCCAATATACTAATCTTGATCAGATCTTCTTCTCCCCATGAATCTAAGCTTGCTATATCAAGGGTCAAACTTGACAACAATGACATAAATGGCTTGTTACAAGGAGTGAAAATTGCATTCTGACTTATATCCATAAATTCACACTTCACTGTAATCTCAATAGAAGTTGGTTAATTAGGTTCATCCTTTTTATCATTATCCTGACTTGTTGTATCTTTAGCTGGGACTTCTTCTTGCTACAAAGAAGCTTTATCATTGCATAATATCTTAGCTTCTTCAATACTCACAAAGGCCTCCTCAAACTTATTCAAATAATTATTTGAGGCTTAAAGGGTTATCTCAACATCATTTATCATAACGGTTTCATTTGTATCTTTTACTGTATCAGTGGGTGACATGACTTTGGGCACTAAATCCTATGGACCTGTCATAGTCACATAAGGTATCTATGATTCTTTTCTAGGCACAGCTGAAGGGTACATGTGTCTTTTTAGAAACACTTTCTCAAATTCTTTCTCACTCTCCTTTGCAACCAAATCATAATCTTTATTTATTATGTGTAAATTTTTGGTCTTGGATCTTAGATGAGGTTTTACCAAATCCAATAGTATCAACTTCTCGGTGTAGAAAGTTGTCTTTTAATTCCATGCTCATTACAAAATTTAGTGAATTCATCAAAAATAAATTCCCCTCCTCTATCTGATCTTAAACATTTAAGTTATTTTCCACTTTATTTTTCAAATATAGCTTTATAACATTTGAACATCTTAAATGTTTTGGATTTTTCTTTTAAGAACATAACAATTATCATTCAAGAATAGTCATCAACAAATAGAATGAAGTATCTATCACCATAATAGCTCTTTGTTCTCATTGGTCAACATTAGTCATTATGGACTAATTCTAGAATAGTATTAGATGTGTAGATTTTTCTCTTGAAACTAGACTTTGTCATTTTACATTTTTGACAATTCTTACAAATGACATGGTCAGGTTTTGACATGCTCGGTAAGCCTCTTACTTTTATTTTATTTCTTATCCTAACCTTGTTGTCAAAATTCACATGACATAAAATTTTATGCCACAACCAAATGTCTTCATTTCTAGCCAATAAACAAGAGGTCTCAATATTATCAAGATAGAATAGGTTACCTTTTGTTTTTTCATGAGTACCGATCAACCTTTCTATTTCATTATAGATCTTGTCATTTTTGTTCTCAAATGCAACTCGGTGTCCTATGTTATTTAGCTAAGAAACACTCAATAGATTATAGTTAAGGCCTTTCACCCAATAGGTATTTTCACATATGATCAGATTATTCAACATGATGGTTCCTTTAACTTCAACTGGACAAGGTGGGTCATTACACATCCTAAGTAATCCACCATTATAATATTCAAAATTTTCAAACTTTTCCTTATCTCCAGTCATGTGGTGAGTACAGCCACAATCATTAATCTAGATATCATTTTCTCTAACTTTAGATATGAGTGCAGTTTCAACATACCTTTCTTCTTCATCTGAATCATCCTTCATAGCAACAAATACTACCTCAATATCTTGATCAGATTCGGTATTAGTATTTTTGGATTTGTTTTCAACCAGGTAACAAGCCTTCTTTCCTTTGTCCATTTAGTCTTGGTTATCTCTTATGTCAGAGTCTCAGTAGCTTCTGTAGTATTGTTCATCACTTCTATCAAACTTCTTTTCATAAGATCTATCCTTATTTCTTTCATCTTTTCTCTTCTTAGGGCATCTAGCAGCAAACTATCCAATTTCTTTGCAATTAAAACATATTGTAATTTACCTTTGTATCTACCTTTGTGTCTTTGCAATCTTCTAGCCATTAGTGCTTCAATTTCATCAAGTTTTTGTTCATCACTATCACTTTCACTATCATTTCTCATAGTGTGTTTATGACTTGATTTACTTATTTTCAGAGAAGATTTGAATGGAGACTCAATAGTTGGTAAGACACTATCCTAAAATTTATTCATCTCAAATGAAATAAGTGTACCAATCAAACTATTTAGAGTAACATTTTTATTTTCTACTGCTCTTATTTCTTGAATTGCAAATACTCTAATAGCATAAACATACAGTAAGGTTCTCAGAATTTTACTTACCGTTGTTTCTTCTTCAAGTACACCTCCTAATCCTCAGATAGCATTAATAAATTCTTTTATTGTGCTATTGTACTGAGTGATGTTTTCTCCTTCTTTCATTCTTAGGTCATCAAACTTTCCTCTTAGGCTTTCAGCTTTAGCTCTCAGCACATTTTTATCTCCTCCATGTACTAGCTTGAGTTTGTCCCACATTTTCTTTGTAGTGGTGCATGATTTGACATCTTCAAATTCAACATCAGAAAGTGAAGAAACAAGTTCTGTAATCATAGAGTTGTGTTCATGTTTATCTCTCAATTGATCAACAGTCAGAGGTCCTATCAATGCAACATATTTAGTATCCAACTATTGTGTGATATCATTTCCAATACCTTATAGCTGGATTATTATCCTAATTTTCCATGATGTAAAGTTGTCTTTGTTCAACTTAGGCACATCACTTTTACTCCTCTTCTAATATTTAGCTTGAGTCTTTAAACTCTCTTCCAAGAACATTAGCTCTTATACCAATTGTTAGAATAACTAAGAGGGGTGGGGGGGGGGGGAATTGGTGGCCTTAAAAATTAACCTAATAATCCAACCAAAACTTTATATCAAAAATATAATACCTTCAATTATCATTAGTTCTACAATATGTATGCCTTTAAGTAATCTTATCAAATATATCCTGCTCAATGAGTATATTGTTTATTTTTTATATTTTTTACTGAATAGAAGTAAATAAACTTAGTGTTTACTGACCAATCTTATTATAGTAGTATGTAAAGAAAAATATTAAAGTAATGAACCATATACAGCTTGGTGAAGAGCCACCCATGTTCAAGGTTACAAACACACTGTTAAGTGTGACCTTGTTAGAGGATTTAAAAGTAAGAGTTTAAAATTTAACCTAGCATTCACTATGTTGTCAACATGAAAACCTTTTGATACTCTTGAGTGTCTCAATGTAGTAAGGATGGTTAAATCTCATTCGGTTAAGAGATTTTTTGAATCAATGGTTAAAGTGAAATAGTAAATGATCTGTTCAATAATACAACTTTAATTTGTAGATTTTCAGATCTATTATTAGTCCACAATACCTCTCTGATCAATGTTCTCTTCTATTTCTTTTCTCTCCTTCTTTCTTCTTTCTGCTCAGTGAATTCTGTTGCCTCTCTGTTGCTTGGTGTTTGTTGAATTCCTTTGGCTCAATTCTTTAGCCTGTATGATTAGATCTGCATGAAGAATTCTATCTTCACCAAAATTATATTCAAAATTCCTCTTTCATAATGAATTACTTGTCTCTTTATATAGACATGATTTCACCATTTACTATCCTTGTCTTTCTTGTTCTTGACATAGATTTCTTCTTGATCCGCAAATCTCTCCATGCATTGCTTTAATCTTTGAAGCTTTGCTTTAGTTTTATGACGTAGATTTCTCCTTGACAACTGTGAATAAAACTAGCTTTTAAATCTGTAGTTCAACTAATCAATGAGAATAAAACAATCAATCAGTTAAATCTAATTATAGCTCCTGCCAGCTAAGTGTTTTTATCATTTTCTAACTCCAATTCTTTATCGATGATCAACTCTTACTTTTCTCGGTCATTGACTCCAGTTGTCCTTGGCCATCAACTTCAATTCACTTGGTGACCACATCAGTTATGCTCAGTGTTGCAGTGCTCGGTATACACTGTGACTGCTCGGGGTACTCTGTCTGGTAGTGTGCACTATCCATCGGTGTTTACTGTCACTCAATGTACATTGAATTTTTAGTTTTACCGATAACATAAACTTTATCTCTTCGATTTCTTGATGTCTATAACAATATGCATATGACCAATCAGACTATATAAAGTTGACATCAATGATAATACAATACATCAACTGATTTAATGTTTTTCATTTACTTTTTGCAGCTCAGTGATCATCAACTTATCATCTTCAAACATTCAATTAGTTATAGTTCATCAATACATAAGATTAATATTGTCTTTATTCCAAGCAAATTTAATGACATTATGCATACCCAAGTATGAAAGATATAACACAAGGTTTGATGATACATCTTATGACCATTTTCAATCACTAAGAATAAAAGGGTCACATGGCTTGAGATTATTATAGTAGGATCTCACAATCGTACTTGAAAGATATTTCTTTTAGTAATGTATTGACATTTTAACATAGTAGTGCACAACACATAGTCTATTACGGGTGCAGGATGTTTTGTCTACAAATATCACTAGGCTAATTTAATGGTGGCATATTCAGTATGCTAACCAAAATAGAATTGTAACAATTGAAAGAAAATAGGAGGGACCTTACACTGTGTGTACATAAATACAAATTGAATGAGTAGGAAACTAGTAGATAAGGTACATAAAGGAATTTTTTTTTGACCATTTCAAAAGAAAAAAACTTTTGGTGTTTGATTGAATGGAGTAAACATTAATAATATAAATTAATATTAAATATGTATAACTATGCCTAAAAATGTCAATAAAACTCCAAAACTTTATTTTAGTATGTATTTATTAATGAAATTAATCAAATTTATTGGCTCATCTTTTATTTTTATAGAGTAGAGCGTTGTTTAGCATTGAAATTTAGATACTGAAATAAATATATTAACTCTTTAAATAATTAAAATCTATGGATGGTAATTAATCTCTTAGTAGATTATATTAGATCATGTACAAGTTGTCAGTAATCAATGATTTAGTAACTACATTAATTATAAGTTAAGAAAATATTAGTACATATATATATATATATATATATATAGATACATACATATATA
>MU223335.1:1101725-1170562 GCA_018584345.1 Thuja plicata | reverse complement strand
TTGAGCATTTTGGGTAGATGGCTGGAGAGGTTGAGAGGCGGAGGTATTATTACTGGGAGGGATTTGGGGAGGGTTATCTTTTGTGGTTTTATCAGGATGGGTTTCCAGCTTCCTTTGGATAATAGGATAGTCCCTTCGTCTGTGCCCTTATCTACGGCACAAAAAATAGGCATTCAATCCTCCTAGGATTTCGATAGGACAAGTAATCTTTTCTTTAGCAATGTCGATATTTAGGGTTTCCGGGATATCTGTTCCAGGCTTGAGAGCAATGAGGATACGGGCATCTAAATGGGGTACCAATCTTACTGTATCATCCATTCGGATGACCCTACCCAAAGGTTCCAATAATTGTGGTAAAAAACGCCATAGGTAGGGAGGGACATGTTTAACCAGAATCCACCTAGGGGCGGAGAGGGCTATAACTTCATCGTGTATGGCTTCCGGTGACCATGCCAGAGCGCGGAATGAGGTGGAGCCAACATTCCAATATTGTTTTTTAACAACTTCAGTCTGTGCTTCCTGTGAGACAAAGAAAATAACATATAGACCTCTCTGTATTTGTCTGCAGAAGGAAATGTGGAAACTAAGTTTCAAACTCCAATAATTATGAAACCAGTCATCAAGAAACTTGCGTGGAGGGCACTTATCCCGTTCTACAGCAGAAAAGAAAATAGCATAGTTCCTAAGTCTATTTTTTTTCATTCAATATTTCAACCAGCATTTCAGGATTTGGCAAAACGGAGAAAGGGTTATCAGCAACCCCAGGGCCCTTACCGGCGTTGGAGGCTCCATCGGAGGCGGGGCAGATGAACCTAGCGCTCACATCCACCGCAAAGCCTGCATTTGACACCGCTTCCGAGAATGTTTTGGGTCTGGTAGGTATAGCAGGGACTGGTTTGGGTGGGATGGGCAAGTTAGTGTTAATGCCATCGGACGGGCATTCAAGTCCGCTCGCTTGCGAGGAGGGTACGGGATCGATAGGGAGGCCGAGGCCAGTACTAACATTAATTTCCATACTGTCTAATGCGTTTAATGGAAAAAACACACCTGGATGTCCGTCATTGCCGGGAGTCACTGGCGAACCTCCACCATCGCTCGCCACCGTGGTCGGAAAGGGCAGGATCGAATATGCAGGAATCAGACTTGCAGCGTCGTCAGCGTCATCAGCGAAAAAAGAAGACCGTCCTTCGACATATGCTTCAACCCAAATCACACACTCGAAGTGTTCCATTATTATAGGATTTTATTATTATATGCATATTTATATATATTTATATTTTTAAGTTTATATATATATTTATTCTTAGTGTTTAGGTATTTTTTTTTTAATAATTAAACAGTGGGAATATAGAGATAAAATAAGTTAAATAAATTATTTTATTTCATAATTGGTGATTAGTGGTGCATAAATGAGTTAATATAAGAAACACAAAGAATATATGTTTTGAATATTATAATATCAAGAATAAATTATATTATTTGATATAAACAATTAGGTCAAAATAGTGAAACTACATCTATTGTTAATAAGTTATGAGTGCTAAGGAAATTCATAAAAAATTAAATTGACTTAGAAAATTCATGAATACCATGAGTCTCATATTTCCCTTGATAAACATAAGAAAATATAAAGTTGTTGAACACTTGCACATTAGTAGGATCATGAACTTAGCACAGTGTAAGATTGAAGATCAACATGAAAGGGTCAAAGCATGCATGTGTATTATATTCCATGGAATGCTATCATTTTAATGATACAAAGAGAAGAATAGACAAACATATCTAAGGAGTTCATGGAGCTCCCAACTCAGTCAACAAAAAGAAAATCCAAAGAGCATATGAACTAGCATACATGTGTATACACAAAATTTGGGGAGAAGTCCATTGCACCACAAAAGATAATGTGTAGGTTGTCTACTGGATAAGGAGGGAAAACAAGCATTTAATGTGGAAGGGAGAAACTATGAATGAATCATAAATAAATAGTTTGGGTTATTGCTTTGTGATAATTCAGGTTTTTGAAAATTTGTACTAGAATGCAATTCTGGAATATAATTTTAGTTGTCTCTTTTGGGTTTTGGTTTGGGTAAATTATTTGAATTATATTGGGATATGGTTGTTTTCCATATTGGTAAAAGCAACTCTTAGGTTTTGCATCATAAGCTATAATCGAAGGTTTTCTTCACCCATTTATTTTCAACAACTATGCTCCCCATAACCAGGTTCAATGTATACTCATTCTTTTTATAATTAATAAAATGAGCATACATTTTTATTCAAAAAAAAATCCACCAATAAAATATTGATATTTGATTAATAAATATGTTGTAAGGTCTATATCCACATTTAATGATTTTCTTTAACATGATCTTCTCTAGTGTATCTTTTGGTGGAAATGAGTTGAGTAACTAAGAAATGAGTTGAGTATCTGAGACAACTTGAATAACCTTTCAAAATAAATAATAAAACTTAAGTCTGTCCTCTGAGTATAACCAATTAACCATAAAATGTAAACTATCGTTAATCAACTGACACTAAAAGCATAACTTGGTTAATACTGAAATCCTTCAATGCCTGACCAATACTGTAATGCCCGAGTGAACTCGATTAGAACTGAAAACCACTTTGGTCTTCTTCAATGCTTGACAGAGCTTGGCAAACACTAACTGTGCTCGGATAGGAATAGACATTTGTGTAGACGTCACTATATTTGTGTAAACATCAATGACAATACACAATTGAATAATTGTTATCAACAATCACTCTATTTTGCATTGATGGCAACACAAAATATCATAATATAAAGAATTATAGAGAAACAAAAACAAGACTCAAATTTTATTAATGTCCTTAGCTTCATTCTGATCCTCATCCAGAAAAGTCCCCCAATCTTCACAATCACTGAAATACAGATTTCTCCCTCTTACGTTAATCTTTGTTCTCTGATAACATTTCTCCCTTTGTCACCAATCTCTTCCTTAATAATCTTTATGACATCACTAATCTCTCCCTCTTTGACAACCAATGCCAAAGACACTATCCAATACATATCTAATAAAGTTGTAATGTACCTATTTGTACTGATTCATATGCAATAAGCTATGAATATCCGCATCAACATGTTAAATCTGTTCTATAGCTCGGTTGATGCATCATGAAGCTATCCATTAGTGAGCCTCAGTTAGGGGAATAACTCCTAACTTTCCTCTAAGGTACAAGAATATATCCTTAGGTAATAGTTTTATGAATATGTCTACAATTTTTTTTTTAGTATTCACATATTCCAACCTTACTTCCTTGTCCTGAACCAATTCTCTCAAGAAATGATACTTTATTGCAATATGTTTAGTCTTAGTATGAATCATAGGGTTCTTTGAAATTTTAATTGTACTAGTAATGTCATAGTAGACAATAACTGGTTCTTTGATTTCTTCTTTCATACCTGACAACAACTGTTTGAACCCTATGATATTTGAACAATTCACTATTGTAGCAACATTTTATGTCTCTACTGTAGACTAAGAAATGCAATTTTGTTTGTTGTTGGTCTGAGAGACTAATCTCTTACCAAGGAATAATGCTTGTGGTCTTTCTTTCATCAACACTTCCTGCCTAATCAACATAAGTAATAGTCTTCAAATCAAAGTTTCCTCCTTTCTTATACTGTAACCCATACTCTTCAGTACCCTTAAGATATCACAGAATTCTTTTGATAGCCATAAAATTATTCTCTCTAGGGTTAGCTGAAATCCTTGCAATAATAATAACTGCTAATGCAATATCAGGTCTAGTGTGAAAAAAATATTGAAGTTTACCAATCATGAATCTATAGGTAGTCCTATTTACTTCCTTTGAATAATCATCCTTAGCCAACTTATGTCCAGTAGGCATAGCTGTTCCAACTTGTTTGGAGTCTTCCATTCCAAATTTCTTCAGTATCTCTCTGATGTATTTAGACTGAGTAATGTAGATACACGACTTCATCTGATAAACTTGTAAACCAACAAAGAATTTGATTTCACCAAACATATACATCTCAAACTCCTTACTCATAGCTTCGGAGAATGCTTTGCATAAATCATCATAACCAATAAATAGTATATCATAAAAAATATCTCTGCTACTTGTATCTTGTTCTGAGGTCCATCTTTTATATACCAGCTATTGTTGTCATGAGTTCTCTGAAATCTAATACTTACTAGGTAACCATGCAATCTTTCATACCAGGCTCTAGGAGCTTACCTCAATCCATACAAGGCTTTGTTTAATTTGAAAACCATATTCCTTTTGTTAGCATCAACAAAACCTTCAGGTTGCTCAATATAGACTTCTTCTTCAAGAATTCCATTCAGGAATGCAGATTTTACATCCATTTGATATACCTTGTATCCTTTATGTGTAGCATATGCCAGAAGAGTTCTGACTCCTTCAAGTGTTGTAACAAGAGCCAAAGTTTCTCCATAATCAACACCATCTTATTAAGAATATCCTTTACATACTAATCTTTCTTTGATTCTGGAAACTTCACCTTTTTCACTCATCTTATTTCTGAAAACCCACTTAATACCAATCACATTTCTGTCCTTTGGTCTAGGTACAAGAGTCCAGGTTTTGTTCTTTCCTATCTACTCAATCTCTTCATTCATGGCTTCTATCTATCTTTCATCATTCAATGTATCTTCAATAGATCTAGGTTAAATTTTACTAAGAAAACATGTACCTTTCATTTTGTTCCTTGTCATTACACCTTCTTTCTATTCTCCAATTAATTGTTCAGGCGCATGATGCCTTCTGACATATTTTGCAGGTACAGGTTCCTTCCTCTTTGATTCTGGAATTGATATAATTGGTTCATCATGTTCAAAATTTATGTACTACTATTCCAACTAGTACTCTAATTCCATTATCTGAGACTCGGGCACTTCTGTCTGAGACTCAAGTGCCTCTTTCTCTGACTCAGTTCCCTTTGTCTGTGACTCAGTTTCTTTAGTCTAAGACTCGATTTCTTCAATTAGCAACCCGGGTTTCACAGGTTGAAACAATATTTGTGCAAATGAATTCAGTGGTTGAAAGGGTTTCTATCCAATCACCATTTCCTAGATGTTTTGGGTATAGTATCATGTTCATAATACACAACATTTTTGTAGTCCCTAGGCTCTTTACTTCTCTGTTCTAGACTTCTCTCTGGAAACTCATCAATCCTTACATGTATACTTTCTATGGATTTATAAGTAGTAAGATTCAAAAATTTCTATTCTTTTTTTTTATAAGAGTAGCCTAGGAATATACCTTCATCACCTTTTACATCAAATTTTCCATTTATTGATTCCTTCAAGATGTAACATTTGCTTCCAAATACATTGAAATAACAAACATTGAGTTTATAGCCATACCATAATTCAAAAGGTGTTTGATCAAAACCTTTCTTCAGTTAAACTCTATTCAAAGTATGAATTGTAGGGCTAGTAGCTTCCTTACAGTATTTGGTAGCAATGATATTTTCAATAATCAAGGTTCTTGCACAATCCATAGTAGATCTATTTCTTATTTCTGCTATCCCATTCTATTGTGGTGTACCCGGGGTAGATACTTGTCTGTTGATCACTCTTTCATTGTAGAATTCTTTGAACTCTTTAGAAATGAATTCACCTCCTCCATCAGATCTCAAGTATTTAACTTTCTTTCATGTTTCTTTCTCAACTCTGGAAAGGTACCACTTAAAATTCTAAAAAGCTTCTGATTTTTCTTTGAGAAACATAATAGTCATCATTTTGGAATGATCATAAAAAAAAAGAATGAAATACTTTTGACCTATATAACTTTTTGTTTTGATTGTTCCACACAAATCAGTATGTACTAACTCCAAGACTTCTTGTGTATTGTAATTACTTCACTTCAAACTAGTCTTTCCCATGTTCCCAATTTGACATTGTTTGCATATTGCTAATTCAGGTTTCTTTAGAGTAGGAATATCTCTTACTCTTTTGTTCTTGCTTATGTTTAACATGTTATCAAAGTTCACATGACACAACCTTTTATGCCATAACTAGCTTTATTCTACTTGTGCAATAAAACATGAAATTTCATTGAGATCAAGATAAAATAGATTACCTTTTCTTTCCATGCCAGTTCCAACTAGGTTTCCCTTACCATCCAGGAGCTTGGCCTTATAATTCATGAATTCTACCTTGAAACCAATGTTATTCAGTTGTGCCACACTTAGTAGATTACTCCTTACTCCTTCAACCCAATAAGAATTATCACATTTGATTCCTTTTGTTAAAGAAATAGAACCTTTAGCTTTCACATAGCAGGGTTCATCATTCCCAAAGCTAACACTCCCACCATTATAGTGCTCAAGATGTTCAAATTTGGTTTTATCACTAGTCATGTGGTGAGAACAACCACTATCAATTATCCAAGTGTCATTCTTGATAATATGAGAGTAAAGTGTAGTCTTTTCATTATCTTCATTGTTTGACTCATCCTTAATAGCAATGTAAACCATTTCATTATCATCTTTATCACTATGAAAATATTTCACAATATAATAAGATTTCTTACCTTTGTCCTTGTAGCTTTTGTATCTCTTTAAATATTTCTTTCCTTTGTATGAGTTGAAATTTTTCTCATCTTTGTCTTCTTCATTTGGACACTTAGCATCAATGTGACCAACCTCATTATATGAAAATCAAATCAATAGTATTCTTCCTTTGTACTTTCCTTTGGAAACTCTCTTTGCAAGTAATTTTTCAATGATTTCTTGATCTTCATCATCACTGTCACTGTCAATATTTTTTCCTTTCATCTTACCAATGTTTAATTTAGCTTTGAATGTAGACTACAAATTGCTAGGATGAGGAGAGTAATTGTCAAAGTTATCCAACTCAAAAGTTGTAAGCCTTAAAACCAATTTATCTAGGGTTTTATCATTACTACACCTCTTCTCTTGAATAGCTGAAACATGTATAAATGTATCACCTAATATGATTGATTAATACCTCTATTTCTTGGTAGCCTGTGTTCTTGGTTCTTGATAAACAAATTCATCTTTTGTTGTTCTGCTTCTTGAAACTCTCAGTTTGATCCATAGATGTGCTCGTTGGCTACATTCATCCTCTCATCTATATTTAATGAATGATTACACCATCTATTTATAACATAGATTGACCTTATTAAGTTTCACGTATTACAAAAGTAACTCTATGATCAAAGGTTTACAACTTGACTTTGATCTCTTAGTCTATATGTTTTTAATCAGTTATACTGATTAAAAAAATTAGAATAATGTTTCTTGTTCCTCATGAAATAGATTTAAAACAAATCAAAACTCTAATTATAGAATATAGCTATTTTATCTGATGTGGAAGTTAGATCCACTTTTCTCAGGATATAATTAACTTTCGGTGTCTGATGCTCGGTTTTCTCTGAGGTCAGTTTGACTTCCTTTTGGTGTTCCTTTGTTGAATTGTCTATTAGGTTCCCTTTTTGTTGGGTCCCTCTGTTTCTACCCTTTCAGTTTATAGTGTATCCTACTTGTTTTTTTCCTCTTTATCATCTTCGGGTTGCACTTCTGGTTTACAATTCAAAACTATGTCGTCGAGTTTCCCTTTACTTAGCATTTTTGGTCTCAACTAAAAACTTGAATTTCAGTGTAGGGTAACCGACAATTTATAATGACTATTTTATCTTTGCATACTAATGGAAAAAATTTATGTCATCAACAGATTCATACAAGGAGGCCTCAATAACTGAAAGAGAGTGGAAAGAAAAAGAAGGCCCATTTTATTGATGATGTTGCAAAAAGTGTTGTGGAAAATGGTAGATTAGCTAGAGATGGCAAAAGGCACTACTACATTTGGGGCCAAATTTCGATAGAAGTTTCTGACGGGTAACTTTTTCTTACAAATTTGGTTTTTTTTTTTTTGTAATAGGCCCCGATAATGTCAGTATTCTGATGGGTGTTTAATTGACCATCAAAATTATGACAGATTCAGGGTATACATTAAAAAAAAGTGAAACAGCCTCATCATTTTTATTTTGATTGGAGAGTGGGAGAAAAGGAGCGACAGATGAGCACGGGAGAAGGTCTGTGATTTCTTCATCTTTTGAGCGTCTTGTATCATATTTGAATGCATTTCATTTTATTGTGTAGGGAGTTTCTCTCTGAAATGACCACATTCTACTGGTGTCATGCCCTAGCCAATGCTTTATCTCTATTATTTGATGTTATTGGTGCTTGTGCTCAAGGATATCGATTCATTGTATTCAAATATTTGGATTCATGTTTGTTGATATTACTGGAATATGTGTTTAATGATGCCATTATATATTTCTATCACTGAAATGACCACATTCTACTAGTGTCATGCCCTAGCCCATGCTTTAACTCCATTATTTGATGTTATTGGTGCTTGTGCTCAAGGATATCCATTTTTTTAAAATGTTGACTGTGGTTATCAAATGGACAGCCTGTGAGATTCTAGCTAGGAGCCATTTGTATTGATAGCTTAGGGCATCAAATGTATTGTATCATTGATAGTTGAGACTTTGTTAAAAGGAAATAGGACAAAGAATGATTTTTATTTAGTTTCTCTATTTTGATCCCTAAGTGGCTTACAACCCTAGAGAAGTATATGCTGATTTACGGATCCAGTTGCGGGATACATAGAAGCTGATAATTCACAAGAAATCCATGCATCCAATTTTAATAGCAATTAATATAAAGAACTAGGGTCCTCCAATGTCCCAATCATCCAGACCTTGACTGTCCCCTCAACCAGCAACCCTTCAGAACTGGGTTATCATGCAATCAGTGACTGATCCTTCATTGTCCTAGTCTGTCCTACATCCAAATATATTGGAAATATACAATACAATGATAAAAAGTCTTTCACAATGCCCATTCCCCCAAGGAACACTATCAATGATCCCTTCCACATATAATTTCACTTTTGTATGAGTGGATTGTGCAGGAATAGTTAACATTAAACAAGGAGAAAACTCCTCAACACATCTTGGAAACCATTGAATTAAATAATAAATGAAACCTAACACCAACACTATTCCTTCCATTCAATTCTACCAAGAGTAAAGCATTTAATCCATTCAACATTACATATAATCATTAGACAGTTACATTTCCTAATTGTGTAGAGGAACAGTCAAGACCAAAATGATCAAAACTACTTTCACCCTTGCACAAGCTATTCCAAACTTCAAGTTAAATGAGAAATACGCTATATCAAATCATTCATATTCATAGTAACCATTCAAAGGATCATTTTTTCAATGAACCCTCTGACTATACCCCTGCAGCAGAAAAAGGAAACCTCAAAATAGAGAAAGGAAACTTAGTAAAACCAGTCTATGCCAATGTTTGTGAGGGTAAAGTCATGATAAGTGCCTCTCAAACCTCTCCAAACATGTAATATTGTCTTTAAATACTTTATTGATCTCTTCTAAACATTAACCAAATCAAAACTACATTTGAATCCACACACAATAACCCCAAAATGAAGGGTTTTGTATCCTTTAATGAATCTCAGTCACTGGTAGTGCATGGATAGTCAAACCAGTAGTCTCCAAAGCATTCAATAAGTGACTAGAATGTATTTAATACACACTATTCCTTCCATTCACTTCTACCAATAATAAATCATTTAATCCATTCAACATTACATATAATCATTAGACAGTTACATTTCTTGACTGTGTAGAGGAACAGTCAAGACCAAAATGATCAAAACTACTTTCACCCTTACACAAGCTATTCCAAACTTCAAGTAAAATGAGCAATACGCTATATCAAATCATTCATATTCATAGTAACCATTGGAAGGATCATTTTGTCAATGAACCCTTTGACTGTACCCCTGCAACAGAGAAAGGAAACCTCAAAATAGAGAAAGGAAACTTAGTAAAACAAGTCTATGCCAATGTTTGTGAGGCTACAGTCATGATAGGTGCCTCTCAAACCTCTCCAAATATGTAAGATTGTCTTTAAATACTTTGTTGATCTCTTCTAAATATTAACGATATCAAACCTACATTTGAATCCACACACAATAACCCCAAAATGAAGGGTTTTGTATCCTTTAATGAATCTCAGTCATTGGTAGCGCATGGACAGTCAAACCTGTAGTCTCCAAAGAATTCAATAAGTGACTAGATTGTATTTAATACACACTATTCCTTGCATTCACTTCTACCAAGAATAAAGCATTTAATCTATTCAAGATTACATATAATCATTAGAGAGTTACATTTCCTGACTGTGTAGAGGAACAATCACAACCATAACGATCAAAACTACTTTCACCCTTGCACAAGCTATTCCTCACTCTTAATGAGTTATAAACATGCCATTGTTTCAGTTTTTCTTGTGATTTATGATAATTTTTGTAAACATGTCATTGGTTCAGTTTAGTGTATTCATTTTTGTGATATTGCTATCAGGAAGTCTCAGTGCTTCACATCTATGAGCATCACCTAGATCCAATGAGTGCTAAGTGTTCCATTCATTCTCATGAGAGATGGGTTTGTGTGAACCACTACTCATGAATCATGGGTTAATGAGTTTGACTCAAAAGACTACACAGTTGAATCTTGATAGCAATATCACAATTTGACTTGCTGTGGAAAATATCTCCTACGTATTCATTTTTGTCAGACAAATCTTCATTGTCTTTTGATTGTCTTCTTTATATAGTATCATGTATTAATTGGTTGACAAATAAAGAAGCATTTAGACAATCAGAAGACAATGAAGATAATTTTAAATGCATCTAACACAATGTTTTTTTACAAAACTGGACTAATGGCATGTTTACAACAAATAAATAGAGTGATAATAATTTGCTGAAAATTGTATTCTATTTAATACACGCTAAAGGACTAGTCCCAACAATTCTTAAACATACTTTATCTGATATGATGAATTCTTAAACAATTAAGGTTGGAGTAGACATAGTTATCACATAATGTTTTTGTGTGGTACAAGGAATATTTGGTTGATTAAAAGTGAGGCCTTCTTTAGAATCTCATATAAATTTGGCTGATTAAGATGAAAAGAAAAACACAGTTCATTAGTTAAATTTTTCAATTTTATGTATGTTTTCTCCTATTTATTAGGTGCATGAGTTGAAGGTTGAATGTAAGAGTCTTATAATGTCGTGTTACCTTAAATATTCATTTTTTATACTCCTATGATGATCTTTCTCAACAAGTATTTTATTCTATTGTTGTTTTTTGAATAACATATTGGGCAAATACAAAATTGTGTACTTCTACAGGACAGTGAACACAAAATTGAAGTATCAAACAAGACTTGATCAAGTTGTAGGTGGAACATGCACTCAAATAGTAAGTAATGTAGAATAACAAAATAAGTAATTTGTCATGTCTACATTTTGTTAATTTCTGAGATTACATCCATGTTCTATATTCACAGAATGGTTCAAAATTGAAATTTACAATTTGATAAAACTACTGATGGGTGTTGTTCCCTGTACCCTCAATCAACAACTTGCCTCAATTTTATTTTTGTTTACAAACTACTATATTATTTGAATATCTTTCTTTCTTTCCATAATAGGAAATAGTTTGAGGTGGAAGACTACAATAATAGAAGTGTTTCAATTTGGAATCATTTCCCTAGAACCAGCCGTAGCAGATGTAACAACCACAGACACAACCTTCCAGAGTGCCTTTCTTTCAGTCATCTATGGCTAGAGGATTGCCACCCTTGACTCCGAAAAATTCTATCACCTTCCTAAGAAATCAACAACAATAACCATCACATTGTGACATGAATACCTAGTTGACTGCTGAGGTTAAATCCCTTCGGCAAATTTTGTCTACACTGACTGTGGACATGGGTCAGCTGAAGGTGGGGTCCTTTGCACCCCACAACTCCAATCCCCAGAGGGGGAACATCTTCTCTATCCAATGAAGCACCAATGTTGGTGGAAGGAATTACAACAATGGGCCTCGGCCCAACCAACAACAATGGAATAACAATGCCAATACCAGAGGTCCTCCTCTAAACCAAAACACCAATCAAGGAAGTGCTGGACCTTCCCATTTCACACTTTTTGCAGACTTCTAGCCCATGACTAACTGGTGTATATTGCACAATACAGGCTCTTATAACAAGGTAAATTGTGTCATGCTAAAGAAATTCATAATGATTTCCCAACTGGATAGACAACAAACTTCCTATCCTACTCCCCCAGAAACATCTGCTCAAGAGCCCACTCATGGTGCATTCACCTATGAGACCATATTCTTTGGAACAGTCAGAGAAGATGAAGAGGAATCGAAACTCCAGGGGTTCTTTGATGAATCTATTCCAACCTTTGAGGCCATTTCCTTCACCAACCCATGGAATCCTTATAACACTCAGAGCCAGGAAAGTAAAGGACCAGTTTATATGCCTATGCCTCCCAAAGACACCCCTCCGTAGGACAATATGACTGATCAATCCTCCCCTCCAAAAGGCCCTGGCTCTAACCAAGCTAAGGACCCAGCCGAGGGAAGCCACCAATTCCTTAGAGGAAGGTTTGATATCATGAAGGTGTTAGAATATACTACCACCTCCATGACCCTAATGGAGGTTTTGTTGAACTATTCTGAGCAAAAGAAGTCCCTTCTGAAGCTCTTGGGAAGCCTAGAAGTCGTCAGTTGCCTGCCCAAGACTGTCTCTTTTGATGATGCCAACGTGGTTGTCTTCCAGGGAAATAGTGAGGATGCCCCATTCCTACTCGAATTGAACATACACGGGAAGAATATATATAATTTCCTAGTAGATTCTAGGGCTTCAGGCAACATCATGCCTTTATCCATATGCTAAAAGCTCAGATTCTAGCCCACCCCGTATAATGGTGTAGTAATCCAACTGCACAAAACTCCTCTAAAAATGGTGGGTAAGATGAAGAACATCAGGATCTAGCTTATACAAGACCTCAGGATAGCGAGTGTGATTGACATCCAGGTGGTGGACATCCCAGAGACTAATGGGATGTTACTGAGTCATAATTGGTCCAAGTCCCTAAACAGATATTTCTCGACCAAATTTTCCCACTTGTGTCTCCCATGGGAGGGAGAATCTAATTAGATCCGAGTTGAAAGTGAGCCCCAGATGAAATAGGCCCTCACTGAAGTCTGGAGGGTAAATGAAGTCCTCTTCTCTAAGACTTCCCCAGGGGTGTACAAACCCCTTGAGATCTTAAGATTCAATTTCACCCCTAGGGTAGACCCCATAGTTTTGCAAAGAACCTGCAACTTAGAATAAAAATTGAGGGTCAAGGTTAACTCTCATGATACCGTAGTGACCCCTGCTAAACTCTTGTCCAACACCTAGTACCAAGTGCATTATCAGAAACATTTAGAGTTGTAGTGCGAACCCTTCCTTGCCGTGGCTACCCAACACATCAACGCTCTCCGGGAGGAAGAACATGCAACTGATTTCCTGGGACCTAGTACTATTGTTGGCAGTGCGTCTTTGGCACCGCTTGTATGGGGATCCCAACATGAAATCCCTCTAGAGGAAAACCTTACCCGTGTACCATCAGCACCAAAGGAAACTCCTCCCAACCTTCCCAGAGATAATCCAAAGACCACTTCATCTTCCCAACCCTAGACAATGAACAATGACTTATGGACCCTTAAGTTTGATGAGTCCCAATCCAAACAAGGTTGTGGGGCCAGAGTGGAATTGATCAACCCACAAGAGAAATCCTTCCTTGTGTCTTATAGGCTGTAGTTTTACTACACAAATAATGTCACATATTATGATGCTTTGGTCCTTGGGCTCTTATTTGTATTAAGAAAAGGAATCACCCACCTCCAGGCCCTAGGTGATTCAAATTTGATTGTTAAGTAGGTTTGGAGTCAATACATCTATCACAACAAAAGGCTGGCCACATATCACAACCAGGCATGGAGCCTTATCAAATATTTTGATGCCTTAGGCATTGAACTTATCCCCCAGAGATGGAATTATGTTCTAGATACCAGTGTTGTTTTTTCCTGCACACTTGAGCCAATGGCTGGCTCTCGACTCTAAAAATTCTCTCTGGAGATGATCCCTGCCACATCCATTCCAGACAATGTCACCCATTTTTAGGTCTTTGAGGATGATAAGCATATCTTGGCCTTTATGGTTAATTTCGGTAACTTTTAGGACCAAATAGTGGAAGAGAGTGATCACGATGACACTCGGCAGGGTGATGAATATGATGGGATCATGGACTTACCAACCAACACCATCCCTAAGGGGATAGTCGCACTTGAAAAAATATTCAACTCAAACCCTCAGGGCCAAGAAAAGATATCATCTTCCTCTAAGGGAGGGAAATTTGAGAAGGTCAACATCGGCCAGCCCAGTGAAAAGAAAATGATACACATTGGCACCTCCTTCTCCAGCGAAGAGAAGGAGAAGATTCTCATAATTATCTGAGAATACATTGATGTAATAGAGTGGGGGTATGAGGAATTGAAAACCTATGATACATCCATTATCACTCATACTATCCCACTCAAACCTAATGATAAGCCTTTCCAGCAAAAGCAATGACCAGTCAACCCACTGATCGAGCCCTTGATTCATCAGGAGGTTCAAAAACTACTATCAGCCTAGATAATCTTTCCAATCTGGCATACTACGTGGGTTACCAACCTTCTCCCCATGTGAAATAAAAGTGGCAAGATCTGCCTTTTGTGGATTTCTAAAATTTAAACAAGGCCTCCAAGAAAGATAATCACCCTCTCCCCTCGTTGGATGAGGTATTGCAAATTGTGAATAGCTCACAAATGATGTCTTTCCTAGATGGGCACTTTGGGTATAACCAAGTCATGGTTAAATATGCGGATATAGATAAAATGACATTCACCACCAAGTGGGGAACATTTGCCTACTAGAGAATTCCCTTTGGCCTGATCAATGTAGAGGAAAAATTCCAAAAGGCTATGGACATTACATTCGTGGCCCTTGTGAACCTGTGTATAATCATCTACATGGATGATTTGACCATCTTTTCCTGGGACAGGCATGATCATTCTGCCCATCTCACCCAGATTTGTGAGAGATATCACTGGTATGGATTATCCCTCAACCCTAAGAAATTTATATTTGGGGTCACTAAAGGGAAGCTGCTCAGGCATATTGTCTCTGAGAAGTGTATATCAATTGACTCTAGGAGAGTCAAAGCACTGTTAAACCTACAAATGTCTGACAACAAGAAGGAAATGAGATATTTCTTTGGGAAGATCAACTTTGTCCAGCGGTTCATCACCATATTTGCTGAGATTGTAAAACCATTCAATGAGATGATGCAAAAAGATACCAAGATTGAGTGGAGTCCAGAGGCAATGCAGGCATTTTCCTAGATTAAGAATACGATCATGGAGGCACCAATATTGGCTAGTCTGGACTATTTCCTCCCCTTTTACATATATTACTTTGCCTCACTGCATTTTTTCATGGCAGTACTAACCCTACAAGTTGAAGGGGAAGAATGATCGATAACCTTCATGATTTCCCCCTTTAAGAATGCCAAAGTCTGGTATTCACTTTTGGAAAAGAAAGCATTCACTCTTGTCGGTGCCGTGAATAAATTTTGGCATTATATTCTCTGGACAAAAGTGCATGCTATCATCCTGAACGAGGTAGTAAAATCTCTACTGATGCAGAGTGAATTGGGTGAGAGATGGGGGAAATAGATGGCCATCCTCCAGGAGTACGATTTGGAAATGCAAAACATGAAGATAGTCCGAGGCCAGGGACTATGCAGAGCGATGCCAGAAGGTACTCTTGAGATTAAATGTAAAACTTATATAGTGGAGTCCATCACTTAGGATCAATGGTACACCAACCTGGTGTACTTGTTGTTAAACAAAAGATATCTAAATGGATTGCCCCCAAACAAATTTCGTGCCCCGCAATTGAAAAGTGCACACTTCATGATAAAAATGCCACACTTTTTTGTAGGAACTATGAGGGAGTGTACCTCCAGTGCATCGATAGGGTTCAAGCTACAAAGATAATCAAAGAATTCCATGAGCAGTTTGGAACCAGGTATTTCTCAGCTGACACCACTAGAAATCAAATCCTCTAGGCTAGATACTATTGGCCCTGTAACTTTAAAGATGTCTACACTCATGATATGAAATGCCATACTTTCCAGACTATAGCACATCGTGAGTGGAAGCCGGCTATGACTTTACAGCCGATCTTCAAAGCTAGACCTTTTGCCCAATGGGCATTTGACTTCATTGAGGAAATCAACCCCAAATCATCTTCCAACCACTGGTACATTCTAACTACCATAGATTATTGCACCTGGTGGCCTGAAGCAATCCCTTGTAAAGACAACACGACAAACGTAGTTATAAAATTCTTGGAAGAAAACATCGTCACACAATTTTGAATGCCCTTTGCTATAGTATGTGACAATGATCCAGAATTTTCTTCAGCACAATTACTTGAATAGACCTATGATAGAAAGATCACTCTAAAGTTCCACAACAACTATTACCCTCAGGGGAATGGTGTGGCTAAATCGACCAACAAATATTTGCTTGAAGTGATCAAACATTTGTTAGAATAGAACCCTAGGACTAGCACCAAAAGCTAAGATTCACTCTCTAACAAGATCATATTCAAATTAAAGAAGCCCTTGGGACATCTCCATTCCATTTGGTTTATGGCCAAAACCCAGTATTCCCTATTAATTGGCAAATCTCAGTTTTGCAATTCATGTAGGAATTCAATAACTGGGATAATATCATGGAGGTTCAGCTCCTAAATCTGGTGCAAATGGAAGAGAAAAGAGATGCAGCCCTTGAATACTTTGCACATCATCAAGTAGTAGTGAAATGATGGTTTGACCAAAGACACTAGTATAAGGCCTTCTAGATCTTAGACCTGGGAAAAGAAAGGAAAGCATACCAAATTCCAACAGCTCTGGCTTGGACCATACTTGATATCTGAGATCTATGGGGAAAATACTTATCACATCAATACCATGACTAGAGAAGCCATTCCATTGCCCATTAATGGGTAGTTTCTCAAGCATTATTTTGAATGAGGTGAATTTTTCCTGAATTGTACTATATGTAAAAAGTCCTGCATGTAAATATCCTTCCCGGTGCTCTATTTGGGGCACCTTGTCTTGTAAATAGTCTTGATGGTTGTCCCCCAGGACCACCCCTCTCTCTTTTAGTTTTTTATTTTGGCTTTGTTCTTTCTTTTATGGGTTCCTAGTGTTTTCCCCCCTTTTTGTAGGCCAGTATGCCTCGCATAACATCTAGTCTCTAGGATGGTACCTTTTGCATGTTGATGAACTTAGAATCTATTGTTAGCATGGTGGAATTGGTCCAAACTCTAGAGCTATTTTGTATGTTTGGCAATAGGATATGGGTAATCTTCATTAGATTCATCTCCTAGAAGTGCATAAATTAGTCAGATCAAAAATCAAAGGAACAAGTAGTCAAACACACCAAGAGTAGATCAGTCGCACTAGTTTGTTGTCCCAAGTCTGAAAAACATTTAAATTCTTTCTGGGTCCAGAGTTTTTCTCCTCTATTTAGAAATTTGAAGTGGATGGAAAGGTGAAATAAGTAATATCATTAAGATTAGCTAAGCTTAAGGTTAATGGTGAAAGGAGTACTGTCATCCCAACTAAGAAAATAAAGAAATAAAGAGAACTAAAGAGTGGAGAAATTCTGGTGTCCGGGGGAAATGTGCAGATTTGATGACTTTGATTGGATATATTTAGTGCCTCTTCTCTACATTTCCTAGAGGTCATCAGATTGATTTTCCTTTCAAAGAACACACTTCACAACTGATAAAGATCAAGGAATGAATCATGTATGGGCCAGATTTTATCAGACGCTTCATACCTTGCAAGAAGGATGCTCCAAGTAATGATTGGTTCTAGTTTTGCTAACCAGAGGTTTTACAGTTCTTGAATGTGATAAGGAATTCATCATAGATAGTCACCATTTGTCATGACCTACATACTTGTACCTACATTTTGTGTGCAAAATATTGGGTCCCCTCCTTTCACTTTTTTCTCTTGCTTTGTTTCTTTCATTTTTATTTATTTTCCCTCTGGGATTTTCTCCCTTGAGGTTTGCCTTTCTATTTTTGTTTTCTTGTGTTTCTGGAGCCCGATCTAGGATTCTCTTCTTCTTCCAGAGCCAGATCCTAGACTCTGAGATTCTCTTCAACTATGTCTTCTTTCGCGAGGGGGCATAGTTGCATGGAATCCCCAGGCTCAGAGTCTAGAGGTCTTCCTATTTTAGATTTTTTTGGGGAAGAGTGTAACTTGTTCATACCCTAAAGGGGTATAAATAGGAATTACCTATCACTTTCATAGTTATCATGATTGAAAACACTTAGAGCATTTAGAGAGATTCTTAGGCGATTAAACTGTGAGTTGCTCTGTGCTTAGTGGTCAATTACAAGTTGATTTGCGGTGACTGTTCATGATTGTTTGAAGGTAGACTTGTTACAAAGCGCTCCTGGTGTTCTTCTCCCCTACCCTTCTTCTTGTTTTTAGGTAGGATTTCAGTTTCACCTTCTCTAGTTTCTTTCTTTCTGGTTCTTGCCATTCTCTTTTGCTTCTCTTTTGTTTTGGCTTGTTTATTTCTGTCATTTCTTCCTTTTTGCATTTCTCTTTTGGGTTGCCTCCCATTGGTGGGTCAACACTACCAGAGGATTTTCCACCCTCTGCATAGTTGTAAACTAGTGTTTGTGACGTACATTGTAGTAGGGTAGCTCTTGTGCCTATGTAAATACTATATAATCATGTAACTAACTTGTGGATACTATGTATAGGTCATCGTTCTTCTGTGAGTCTTCTTTGGCCTTCATAGAGTTTCATTTCCCTATTTTGTAGTGTATATATGTCTCGTCCCTCTCTAGACTTATGTGTATATTTTTTGTATCCTTCCATTTTGTTAAGCTCATTGCGCTCTGTCTGAGATCGTTGAGAGGAGGTTGCCACAGTTCAAAATTGTCACCTCACTAAGTTGAGCCATGGCAACTTTCTCTCTCCTCTGTCTTATCACCTGAATGATAGGATTAATTTCCTACCACTTGGCATTTAAACCTTGTCTCATATGGCATTCAATTTTCCCTTGTGTTAGCCCACTTTTCACCATTAATGAAATTCATGCCGTCTGTCACATGGCCATGTGACAACCCATGTTAGCCAAATATAACTTACCATTGGTCACATCAGTAACGGCTAGTTCCTCTAAACTTTGGGTCCTAAGGAGTCCCTTGTCTTTCTTGTCCTCCTGCCCCCTAGTTCAACACCCCAGAGTCCTACTCACATCCATTTTTTAAGTATTCCAAGATTTTTGATGTGTGCTAACACTTATTGGATAGGTGCAGGGTGGTGACGAATTCCACGAAGTTCCTAAAGCCCTTTTTATACTCCATGTTCTAACAGTTCTCCAGTCCTACAGGTTTCAGATAGTTGATGAAGATGTCTATAGTAATCACCCCTCCTGATAGCCCAGAGCTACCTACCACCTCCACCTGGGTGGCCACAAAAACCAAGGCCAAAAATATTTTGGCAAAGCTACCCTTAACCTCCAAATACCTAAAGGAGGGAACTCTTGTGGGGTCCAAGGTGGAATCTAAAGTCCAAGAAATAATAGACACAGAGCCAAGACTCTGGGCTGAGATGTAAGGCTTAATCCAAGCCATTTATATGTTGAAGGCCACTGAAGATAGTATGGCTACCCATTTAGCCACCTCTGGCATTATAAAGGTTACAAATTTTCCATGTTCGGTGCAATCACCGTAATTAATACGACAGGTGGCAATATTATACAATGCACCTACCTGGGCAGTTTTTCTCACCGATCACCAACCATTACAATATATGACAACAATTGTCACCCTAGATGCATCAACATTTGCCTCAGGACTGGGGATTCTATAGTTTAAAGGATCTACCATCATTAACCGATCCAAATCATTGATGGAGTTAGAGGAAGTTGAGATGGTCTCCTGACAATATCTCAACAATTAGTGGTTGAAGTCCCTGAAGAGGGACCATAAAAGGATGAAGTTGGAAATTCCCCACAAGAATTTCAAAGAGCCCATTCAGGCAGACATTATATTCTTATGCAGGATATTTGGATTGGCCCACACCTAGGACTTCTTGGTGTGGAAGTATTATTTTCCTTTCTACATCACCACTCGTGAACTAACCTTCAATTGGGTGGCCATTATATCCAACCATGTGGACACACAGCTGAAGGTTTTCATCCAGAGTTCGAAGTTTTACATGACATCTTACATGTTATGGGCACTACCCCAACAAAGACCATCTTTTCTAGGTTTGTAAATAGTTGGGGAACTTGGAAATGGGTTGGGCCAAGCAACACCATGTGATCATTATCCCCAAGTACAATAGGAACTCAGGTTCCCAAACTTCTACTGGGTAAATGATGCTTTCATTTACCATAATATCTTAACACTTACCAAGGATTCCAGGTACTGATTATCAAAGGAGGCGATAAATTTTGTCAGCACCTATGTCCACTACTTTATTCAGTTCTAGCACCACACCTACATTTGACTGACCAGATTCTCTTGGAATCCCTATCTTCTGCCCTGGTATTGCAAGGATATAATCATTCTTTTGGAGTTCTATCGGTAGATGATGGACCTGCACGCCTTCTTTACATTGAAGAAGGTCATCTATGTCCCATTCCCATTTTCATGCAGGAATTATACGTGCAGCCCCACCATGGCAACGAAGGAAGATAATGAATTGAAAAGCCTGTGACTGGTGGAATTCCACAATGCTAGGAAAAACTATGATCCTCTAGGCAAGATCACCATGATACTTCCCTGGGCATCCCTGTCGCATGAAGTAGATATTGAATATTTTTGGGTAGACTACCAAGATAGTTTTGATCTCTGGGCCCATCAACATTCACACATGTCCAAAGGACTCATGAAGATGCTTGACCTTCTGAATTTTCCAAAGGGTTTTTCAGATGATGAGCCACTTGAGGACCCATCATACAAAGGATAGGGATTGGACAAGTAAGATCTCCCTCCAATGGATTGGACCACTCCTAAAGAATTGAAAATTGAGGGAGTATGTCACCCTATTTTGGAGGAAAGTAACTAATATTTTTCTTGGGTGTGTCCCAATAGCATCTGGAAAAAACCAATGGTCCAAAGGGTCATTCCATCTTTCATTGTTGTCGCACCTAGCAGGAGAAAAGGGAAAGGAAAAGAGGGTGCCTTAGCCAAGGTGCCTCCCCAAGGTTCCACCCCTTTGATGGTATAATTGCAACAACAAATGGAGTCGGCAAGGTTGGCTACCAAGTAGATAAGCACACAAATATCTTCTGGCCTCCTTGTAACTCCAATGTCATCTAATCACTCAGTGGGATCCCCGTCATTGGCTATGATGATGAGTAGATAGAATTTCACCAAGGTGGAGTCTACTAGTATTTTGGAGACTGGGGTTCCACTAACAAGAAAGAAGAAGAAAATGGTAACCCTTACCCCAAGTGCGGCCACTAGCCCCTATATGCTGGATGTGCCCCTAGTTGATGTCAGTTAAGATTCCCCCAAGCTTGAAGAAATCCCTAAAAGCTCTCCCCCACATGATGATTTTGATTATGTGTTTGGGGTAGATGAAATCATGAGCCTGCAAGGGGCTATTGGCCAAGTGGTGGAGGAAATTGCCACTCAGGAAAAGGGGGTCCCAGAAGAAGAAGCTACATCATAACAAGAGGCCCAGGAAGTAGCACAAAAGGAACCCAAGCAAGAGAAGAAACTAGCGCAAGAGACTGTAGATACACCATGGCAACCCATAGATGAGTAGCTGATGGTTGGGGAAACCGAACCTCTGAGATCAACCGTACCCCCGTTCATCATGCTCCAAATTCCTTTAGTTACTACGGGTGATCAAGTGTCTAAAAGACATTCCGATGGAGGAAGATGTTCTAGTAGACAAGGCCAACTAGGCAAAAGAACATCAACAGTAGACTGACCGGGAAGTCTTGGATAATGTAAATGTAAGATCAGCTGATGCGGGGGGGATGAGGAAGACCCTGAAGATACAAGCAATGTTGAGGCTAGAGAAAAGGTTCCAGACATCACCATAGAAGATTATAGGATGGTAGAAAATACTGAAGGTTTTGGGGAATAGGAAAGAGAACAAGAGCAAGAGAAGGAGAAATAACCCAAAGAAAATGTACATTTTGAGAACATGTCACCAGATTTTGAAGGGAATCCTGATGCATGTCTTAACAATAGAACCATCCCAACCACCCCAATGGTTAGTAGAGTCAAGAAAAAGAAAGGCCTCGGTAGTTGCATCAGGTGTTCCACTATCCTTGGCTGAGATGATTGCAAAAAATGTAAAAGCTGGTAAGCCTAAGAAGGCACAAATAGTCCATACCCTCCAGACTGGACCAATGGTTAACATAGTTGCGACTATTGTGACACATCCTCTAGATGGAGATGCAATGGTCGTAAGGCCGAAAGACTACAACATCACAGAAGTAGGACTGGGAAGGAGAGACAAGCAAGGTGAACTAGACTTGATAAGGGAGGCCACCAAAGTAGTAGAGGCCAGATATATCAAGTAGGGCCAAAAGTTGATGGAGGAAAGAGAGACTAATGCCAATCTTCTTGCACTCCATGTAGAACTTACATGATCTTTGGCCAAGATCACCCATAAACCTCTTCCTCTAGATTATTGCTTGCATAGGGTGACGTGGATTCTCTCTGGATCATGAAGAAGAAGGTGTGGGTAGTAGATGGGTGGGCCACCTAATAAGTAGCTTCTATAAGACAATTTCTAGCAATGTCCCTCCCAGATCTTTACCAGATCAACCGCATTATTAGCCAAGCAAACAGCTCCGCTCTAGTATGGGAGCAAGACTTAGAAAAATATGAAAAGTGAAAGTCCAGGCTGGAAGAAATTTGTAACATCAGAGAAGATGCTACCACAGAGGTGGGGAATTTGGGAGATGAATCATATGATTCCCTCCAGGCCCAATACTCCAAAATTTGCATCAAAATTGAGGTATGCAAGGAACTAGTTAAGGTCTTGAAAGAAAAGGTGAATGCGGCCCAATATCCCTTGGGCCTATTTCAGCAATTTGTGGTTGGAATATCGAAATTCGATCCCTTTAGCACTAGAACATTCACCCCAGAGGACTACGTCCTCAGTAAATTTGATGAATGGATGGAGGCCCTGTATCTTGTTGCTAGAGATTTTGGCTAGGGCAGGCTATCTATAATATCCAAGATAATGATCCAGGCTAATGATGCCATAAAAATGGTGGATGAATTCTAGAACGGGGCTGGAGATGTCGAGGAAAAATTGGAGGTTGTTCACAGTCGATGGGACAGTATTAAAGACATAGATGAAGAAGGCATAAGCCAGGTGTTGGAGACATTGAAAAAATAGTAAGGAGCAATAAAGTTCTCCAGATTCTAGAGAATTCCATCAACCATGTATCGGTTGTATTATTTATTCTTTGGGGTGTAAGTTTCTTGATCCGAGAGTCCTAGATCCAATATTTTTGAATTCTTTAAGGTGACCCATGTCCTGGTTCCCAAAGCCAATCAGTCACTTTCAAATAAGTTAATAAGGTTGTTAGAGAGTGGGTGACTCCAATAAGGCACACTAGCTTGACAAGAAGGTTTTGACAAGTGGGCTTCCCAAGGCACTACTCCAATGTAACCCTTAGGGCATTGAAGATAGGGAGCCACTTTTCCCATTAATAAAGCATGTAGCCTCGATCCCTCAGGTATCAAATTTCCTCTTTTCTCCTTACAAATCTCTTCTCAAGGCTGATTCTTCCACTCCACCTTTCTTGTCTTGTTCTTCTGACATGTCAGACCTTCTCCATCTCAAGGTCTTTTGTAGCATGGCATAGGTAGTACCATCCATCAAAAATAATATTATATTATTGAGTGTAAAATGAGTTAGGTTAGTGTTAGGTCAAACTTGTGTATAAATAATAAGTCTGACCTCATTCCAAGGGTCAGCAAAATTGATAATTTTGTAGTCTGTAGCTAATAGCATTTTTTACTTTTCTCAATTCTTAGTTGCAGAGCTCAATGATACTTAGTTGTTAGAGATCTTCATTGGCTAGATGCTCCCTTGGAGCAACCATTTTTGTATGCACCAGTGCTTGATGGAAATATGTTAATGAAGAAGGGTTCTATCAATGATGTTGTTAGCATTCTGATCTCTGAATTAACGGTATTTTGTGTTGAATGTTCTTTATGTCCTTTTCTCTGATATTTTGAGTAGATTAACAACCTTCTTTTCCTCTACTATTAATTAAATATGAGTTCATGGTTCTGTATTTCTTTATTATTTAGTGTGGTATATTGGAGAATGGTCAACGTTTTGAATGTTTAGCATAACTATAGATAGATGAAATACTTCTAACCCTGATCTATCTTTTGAAGTTTATTTGGCAAAGTTAAAAAATTCTTGTAGGAAACCCCACTTACCAAAATCCCTAGAGAAGATGAGCCAAGATAACCATCTTGATAGAAACACCAGGGGGGGTGAATCAGTGTTTGTCTATTTATTATATTTTAGCAACTTAAACATAAATTAAACATACATCCAATGAAGCTCAATACAAGAACACATAACACATGATATGATTCTGGGGAAACCTTGATTAGAGGAAAACCCCTGTGGGAATCAGTACCCACAAATATTGTACTAGTATAATGAATCTGTTAAAGTTCCTTTGCCCTATTAGAAATAGTCTTTACAATGCAAGTACAATGACCCTGTTAGGATTCTTTACAAAACCCTTTTAAAGGTATATGGCTCACTGTTAGAGCTCTCTGCTCAATAGGATGAAGGCTACAACTTTCTGATAGTTGATATACACTATATCAAAAGTGAACTATTATGATGACACTATTGTTTGATCAGTTCCATGTATACAGTGGTGCTCTTACTCTCTTAAAGAGATTTATCTCATACTCACTTGTTTTTACTTCTCTTCTATCTCTTTCTCATTCATATTCTATGACCCTTGTAACATAACTTTACATTACATACTTATATGTTCATGCCCAAATAGATGCGACCCAAAAAAAGACTTATGGTTGACCCTAAAACATAATACACAATGCTTCCAAACTAATTGGCTTCAGCATGTTTATAACATTACTAATTACATCATTACAAACATACTATCATAGACACTTGGCCTTTACATAACAAAATAATAAACACTGATCAAAACACTAGTCGTCTTTCATGCTCTGTCTTCTGGACTACTGGTGCATTGATCTATCTTTAACTTCTCCATACTATCATTCCATACCATGTGTGTCTGAACTTAGTATGTACTTGAAACATAGAACATATATCTAAACGAGCATACTCTTATTTAGTTGCTCGCACATGTGTTGATTTTTGTATAACTCCATTTGTCCTATTTTCCATACTTAGTCATTTTGTCTTCTGAGTTTACTTAGATAGAAACTTATTATGACTTTGTTTCCATGATGACAACAAAAAATAAGTCATGCATCCTTAGGAAATCAAATTTCCAACAATCTCCCCCTTTTTCATTTATGGCAACAAAGGAATGTGGCCAAGTTTCTCAAAATGACTTAATCACAAAAAATTGTCTATCATAGCATCTTTTAATATATACATATACTTCTCCCCATATATACACATTCTCTATTACTCCCCCTTTGACATTAATGGCAAAGGCATCCAAAATTTGTAATTCTTCTAGATACTTACTCCATGTAAACATCTGGGTACACAATCTAAAGAGATTGGATCTCTTTCTGCCAGAATACCTTCATTCCATCAACTATCTTAAGATGTGCGTATAAGGCATATGTCAGATTTTCCATCTTTATCAAATCCATGCAGGGACCTTGATCATATGTCACAATGGTGATATCAATCTGTTTGATTATCTCATTCAGAACTGCTAGAGAGGGCGCAAGTGCATTTCTAAATTGAGTTTGTCTGACTCTTATTTTACTAATCTCCAACTTAGCCTTTTCATTCTTGTCCAAGTGACCTTAGTAGACATTGTTATAGATTTTCATGTCTTGTGTGGATGTTTCAACTGATTTCCCAATGCTATTATCCATGATATCTACTTCTTCCATCTTCTTGATATGCTCAGAGGTGAATTTCACTCTGCGCATGCAATTTGCTATTACATTTCTACCTTTGGCTGCTAACTCTTTCAATATGGAATTTCCAATCTTTAATGAGTTTAGATCTAAGGAAAATTTCTTTACTAGTTCATTCAAACTTTCCTTTTTATACTAATCTTCTGCAATTCTAGTAGCAGAGTCTACTAGATTTGTAAAGTGTGCTTTGAAGCTTTTTAGAATGCTGTCGACATCTTCAACTGATTGAATTTTGTCTAATTTCTTATCTGTAGTTACTAGATCATTCAAGATTTTTACTGATTCCAAGAAAAGAGGGTTCCTCATAACCTATTCTTCTTTGGCCTTTTCCATAGCTAGAACGATGATCTTCATTAAGTCTTCTTCTCCCCACACATCTAGATTTGCTAAGTCAGGAGTTCACCTTGACAATAATGAAGTAGATGGTAAAGTGGATGGAGTGAATATAGTATTTTGACTGGTATCTCCTTGACTGGTTTCTGATTATCTTGCGTATCTTTCTCTTTATTCAAGTCTATTGGATCATTGGGAGGAACTTCATCTTGTTGTATAGATGTATCATCAGTGCATATCTCTCCAGTGCTTACAAATGCTTTATCAACTTTGTCCATGTCATTGTTAGATGCTATCATGGATATCTTGATATTATCAACCACTATATTATCTTCTGACTCTTTTTCTATATCAGAAGTTATTGATACTAAGGGCGCTGAAACCTCTGGACCTGTCATAGGTTTATTTTGAATCACTAGTTCTGTCACCTATTTGGGAGGAGTTGGAGTTAGCTTTGTTGTAGGTGCTATTGATGGATACATGTGTCTATCCATAAACACTTGCGCAAAAGATTTTTCTATCTCTTTCATAGCTAACTCATATTCCTTGTTCATAATATGAAGTGTCCTTGTCTTAGTTCTGAGATGAGGCTTCACTAGATCTAGTAGAATTACCTTTTCATCATGTGAGCATACAGGGAGAAGATTATCCAAATTTTCTTCCCTAATTATCATATCTTCTTCAATTGCATGTCTCTTCATTTTTTCAAGTATATTCCATAGCTTGTCTAGTATCACTATTTTGAGTTTAAGAACTGACTTCTTAAACTTAATCATGTGAGAGATGATCATAGAATGTATCTCAGTTTTATCAATCTCTTGATACTTTTCATTTACCTTAACAATTGTGTCTAGTATACCTTCATTAACAATCCTATTCTTTAAGACATTTAGACTAGGTCTGAATCCTACCTCAGGAGGATCTTGAGTGTTCCTTGTTGTACTCTGTGTTCCTTGAGGATGGGTGATTTGTGGGCACTTTCTTCCTTCCTCTAGACTTCTTGCTTGGTATAGAAGGTGGAGATGAGTCTAGGTCAATGGTGGTAGAGGGTGCAGAGGTGCTCTCTACTTTCTTCTTCTTCTGGATGTCATCAGTCTTCTCAAGTTCTTCGGCTATCTAGGCCACTCTAGCTTTGTCAATATCTTCTTGAGTGACACCATGAACTCTTAGAATGCTAGATGTAATATTAGATGCCTTTCTTTTGTTATTAGCACTATATACAATAGATTTAACTTCATTATTCTTTTCTATGTAAGTTCCCCATCTGGGCTCATTGGGATCTTTGGGTGCAAACAAAAGGACCTGTGCATATCCTTCCAATACATGTTCCTCTACTTCATACCCAAGTGGATGAATCCATTTAGTTCTAGGCTCAACTGCCTCCATGCAAGTGTAGTCAGTCTCTACCATGAAGCATATGGTTTCCTTATAATTTTCAACAATCTTCTCAGGTATCTTGAACCTCTTCTGCATCTTGATCCAGAATGTTTTGATGTCCATGTCCATAGAAACCTTTTCACTACTCTCTAATGTGGCTTTTTGTGAGTTAGCTTCTGTCTAGGTAAATATTTGCAACCTTACCAACAATATGGAAGTATAGATAGATGATCAAAGACCAAAACTTGAATGTCTTTCTCTTGTCATGCTTGATGGCTCAGATGTTGTCAATCAATAGAGCGTGCAATATCTCACATAGATTATATTGAGTGTTATCCTTCACCATCCTTATAGCTTCTATAACAGTTGCTACAGAGAAACTACTCAATCTACTTGCTCGGTGGAACTTGTAACCAAGGATCATAGTTAGAAGATTTATGTCTTCTTCCTTGATAGGATCAACTGTCATATTGTGCCTGTCACTTCTAGATAGGCATGCTTGCCAACCTATTTCTTGACATCCTTGCCAGTAGGAAGAACTCGTCCAGTCTTAGGAAGTCTAGTTAATTCATGGATTAGGTCAGAAGTGATGCAGACAGGAACCTCACCAATCTAGTAGAGGTCATAATGAATCTTTCTCAATAAGATTTTAACCCATTCTGGTTCGTAGAATTCATGTGCATTCAAATACTCAAAGATAGGGTTGTTTATGAGGTGTGCGTATTCATCCTTGAATGAATAGGCTAGTTTCATCATCAAAGCCATGAGAGTGGATATACTATTATCTCCAACTGTTTTCTTTTTACAATAAATGTATGTGCGGATGTCTTCTACATGAATGTCTCCTAACCGAGTTTTGGAGAAATCTCCTTCCACATCCAAGTATATATTTAAATGGATGCCTCTTAAATACAAATATTTTCCTCTTAGCAATGTCAAATACAACTAGAGTCGCCATACTTACTTGATGATTGATTAAATAGGGTTTCACAAAAATTCAAAATGGCGTGACTGCTAGGGTTCCATTCCAACTTCTTAACCATACTTCTTAACCACCAAATCTGTTATGCTTCCATGATTTGATGCTCAGTGCTCCTGTGCTCTCTGAATTTTGTGATCTCGAATGCAAATGTGAAGAATATAAAACACTTACATCTTTTTATGAAAGTTACTGCATTTAATGTTTGCAACCATACGCAGTTTTCAAAGAGAATCTCAAACTTTGTTGAGAGTGTATTATAGATAATGCGTGTATGCATACTGCATCCAACTATGATCATAAACATAGTTTCATAGGCTCATACTCAGAGGTGATTATACTAGTTGTGCAGGGGTTCCAAGCTAGAATAGCTCCCCCTAAGACCAAGAAGGTCTATTCAACCAGAAGTAGAGGGTGTGTCCACTGTGGATGCATCATTTACTTTGTTCTCTACATTTTCCTTCTTTAATTCAACCAAAATTTTTCTTTAATCTTCTTTTTCTTGAACAAACTTGACTTCTCCTTCTTCTTCAAATAGTGATTTCTCAGGATCTTCTTGCTTTTGAGTTCTAGATCTACAGAACCTTGAGATGTGTCTATCCTTTCCACATTTGTGACAAATGATAGGAGGTCTGATATTCTTTTTCATCATGTTGCATTTATTTGCTGTGTGTCCTTTGTAGTTACATATCTGACAAGTAATGTTCTGCAAATTTATTTGAGGCTGATTTCTTGGATTGTTTTCATTCATTTTTCTTCGATTCTGTTGTGACTAATTTCTTTGTTTTTTTCTGCAATGTATAGCCCTGTGACAAAACTTATGACAGGAGTAACAATAACCATTGAAAGGTCTTACCTCTTTGCAATCTCTTGCCAAATGACCATGTTCATTACATTCATAACAAGTTCTATTAACTTGCTTGATTTCTCCTTTAGGTCGATCTGTTTTAATCTCTGCAACATTTATAACTTTCTTTGCTTCTGAAGATGTTTCATGTGCTTTCTTTCTTTCTTCTAATGAATTGATTTCAACTTTTGCTACACTATATCCAAGACTAGTAGTGTCACCTCTTAGCTTTTGTGCATTGAGATGAGATTGAAGTGAATCAAAAGTTGTGTGGAGTTTATCAATCTTATCCTTTGCACATGTTAATTCAGATTCCATCTTTTTCTTTATGTTCTCTAATTCCAATACTTTCATGTTTGCTTGCAAAAGTTCATCTTCTAATTGTTTCCTTTCTTTGATTTTTATTCAATAGAAATTTGACTGTCAGTTAGCTATTCATCCAGATTTTCAATTTTATCTTTCTGAGACAAGTTCTCTTCATTCCACTTCTTGACCATTTTTCCTAAATCACTTGTAGAACAATCTTTCAAATATTTTCTCAATTTCTTGATAAGAATTTGTGATCCATAAACTTTCTTTCTAAGTTCTTCATTTTCTTTTTCAAATCTATCAAGATCTCCAAGAGCTGCTTCAAGATTCTTTTTTCAAATGTTTTTCTTTTGTTGAGTCCATTATCTCCTCAAGTGGTTAAACTTTCTTTCAGAGGACCAGAGCTCTAATACCAATTGTTAGAAACACTAAGAGGGGGGGTGAATCACTGTTTGTCTATTTATTATATTTCAGAAACTTAAACATAAATCAAACATACATCCAATGAATCTCAATACACGAACACATAACACATGATATGATTATGGGGAAACCTTGTTTAAAGGAAAACCTCTGTGGGAATTAGTACCCACAAATATTGTACTAGTATAATGAACCTGTTAAAGTTCCTTTGCCTTGTTAGAAGTAGTATTTACAATGCAAGTACAATTACCCTGTTAGGTTTCTTTACAAAACCCTGTTAAAGGTATATGGCTCATTGCCAGAGCCCACTTCTCAATAGCATGAGGGATACAACTTTCTGATAGTTGAAATACACTATATAAAAAGTGAACTATTGTGATGACACTACTATCTGATCAGTTCCGTGTATGCGCTGATCCTCTTACTCTCTTAAAGAGATGTATCTCATACTGACTTGTCTATGCTTCTCTTTTATCTCTTTCTCATACATATTCTTTGACACTTGTAACATAACTTTACATTACATACTTTTATGTTCATGCCTGAATAGACATGACCCAAAACAAGACTTATGGTTGGTCCTGAAACATAATACATAATTCTTCCAAACTAGTTAGCTTAAGCATGTTTACAACATTATTAATTACATCATTACAAACATACTATCATAGGTTCTCAGCCTTTACATAACAAAATAATATATGTTGATCAAAACACTAGTCGACTTTCATGCTCTATCTTCTGGACTGCTGGTGCACTAATCTGTCTATAACTTCTTTGTACTAGCTTTCTGTACCATGTTTGTCTGGAATTATTATGTACATTAAACATAGAAAATATATCTAAACATGCATACTCTGATTTAGTCACTCACATGTGCACTGATGTGCTGATCGTTGTACAACTCTGTCTATCCGATTTTCCATACTTAGTCATTTTGTCTTCTAAGTTTACTTAGATAGAAACTTAGTATGAATTTTTTGCCATGATGACAACACAAAATAAGTCATGCATCCTCTAGAATTCAACTTTCCAACACATCTATCCCCCCTAAAAAAAATATTCAGATTCTTAACTGAGCCCCTGCACTATCAAGACCAGACTCTCATGTGCTTAAAGGCCCAGGGAATCTCATTTTCCCGGACAACCTTTACATGCAAAGTTGGCCAATGCTCCGGTACCTAGTGACAACTTACATATGTTGGCAAACTCGGTCACAAAGACCCATCAATAGATAGGTCTTCCATTTCATTATTGTCGTTAGGAGCCAATTGGCGCATTTGGGGGTCCCTAGAGTCATTTGTTTGATCCTTTCTTTTGCAAAGTTTTGAAGACCTTATTTTTATCTTGTGTACACCATCTTAGGTCTTTCCTCCTATACTTTTCTCTTTCTCTAATACCACTTTAATATAATTGAGTCTCTAGTAATGTAAAGTTACCTTGATAAGGAAAATAGCCCCATAAGGGTCACTATGTAATGAGAAAGGGAGTTTGTAGTGTTGGTAGCTTTGATGGAATTAAAAGCATGTAATGTATGGTCATAAAAAAATAGCATAAGGGCATTTTTGTAATGGTGCCTAAGGGATAGTGTGTGGGTTGATAGGGCTAAGTATAGGTATTTCAAGTGATGAAATGTAAAGGAAAAAGTAATGAGTATTAAGTGGTATGTAGTTGTCAAGATGACAACATAGTTTTTGAAATGACAACATTTTCATATTCATTTAAATGTCAAACAAGTCAAAAAATAATATGTCAATACTATGATGATCAATTTTAGACAGTTATAGTCGGTTAGGAGACTGTTGTAGCTAGTTTTAGGATAGGTATAAGGTGGTTGATTGGTTTCCATGAGTTGAAAAAACATACATATCTTGTAAAAAAATCCCAAAATTTAGTAGAGGAGGTTGATGTAATAGTTTTTGGATCAATAATGTGAATTTATCTGCAATTCCTTATTATGTCCATGGTACAGTCATTTGTTTAGTGATTTAATGATTGTACTAATGTCTCTTTGATAAAGTGTTGATATAGGATACTTTTACATTGTATTAAGAGAACTGTGGCTTCAAAATCATCATTATTGGTGAATTAATCATACAATTATCTTTATTTTTGTAAGGACTTGTTTGAACCCTAATTTTGGGTAACCTGAGAGACAAAAGATGTAGTTTCTCTAAAGTGGAACATGGGAATCACCTCTCATCTTGGGAAGTGTTGGGGATTGGGTGTATATTGACTTCCTTGGAGGTATATGTTAGAATAGTCCCAAAGGATAATGGAGGGGGGTCGGGGGGTGAATCAATTATCAACTGCTTTAATTCTTTTCTTTACTTAGATGTTAATTAACATAAATAAAATGCACATTCAAATAACACAATAGAGAACACAACAATTTTGGTTACGGGGAAACCAAATAGGTAAAAACACCAATGGGAATTAGCACCCACAAAGAACTTTACTTGAGTATAATTATCCATGTTAAGAGATCTTGCAACCCTATTAGGAGTTGTTATTTACAATGCAATAAGTATAGAGACCTAGTTAAAGGTTGGACCCTATTTGGAGTCTTTTACAAGTAACCCTATTAGGTGTGAGCACTCACTTTCCAAAAGCTCACTGCTAAAATGATGAAGGCTGGAACCTTCAGAAGAACAGATATACACTATATCTAATAGATGAACTATTTGAGTAGAGCTGATGTCTTGATCAGTTCTAGTGTATTTTATACCTCCACTTCTTCTTCACATAGATCTTTTCTTGATGAATGAAATGTCTCTACTATCCAAAAACAACGGAAATTTTTTTTTGTACTTTTTATGTCTTTATTCTTCTCATTCACACTTGGCATTCATCAAATGAACTACTATAAGTATCTTCTCTAAAGGATGTGATCTTTGTCAACTCAAGGAGTCCCTTAAATACTTCTTTAGTCAGCCACATCAACCACACAACCTGATTAGAAACGTGCAACTCAAACTGAATAGACGCGATGCTTCACAAAGTTGGATCCACCAAATTAACTCCAACTTCACAATTCTGATAGAACATGTTTGGCACCTTTAGATAATTATCTTTAACTCATAACTAAACATGAATAAAAAATGCATATCCCAAAGATAGGTGCAACTCAACAAATAATGTAATTATGTCAGCTCTTCATAGATAGTATTCAGTCTCTATAACTATCATAATTGATTACCATAACTCAACTAAAACTTCATATCTAACTCAATGTGAATGCACATAGCATCTAGAAAATGTATACACCATGGAAATGAACACACATAGCTCCAGAACATATGTACTGATAATTGCATATAGAACATTGTTGTATATTATATGTTGTCATCAATGACAAACATACTGTGTGTGTGATTTTTGTATCTATTAAGAGATACAACACTTCAATAAATCATTGCATTAGTGAAAACAAGGGGTTAGCAAACATAGCAATCACTAAAATTAATCTATTTCTTCCTATCTAGGAGGAGTATGAAAAATGACATAATATCCCTCAAATTATTCATATTCCAGTGACAAATACAACCTAAGAATGGAATAGTCAAATGACAACTAATTTAAATGATTCAAAAACATGCACTCTAGCTCTAGAAATAGAGAAAATAACAAAATAACTAAGAAACAAGCTAGAAAGCACTATGAAAATCCTTAAAACATGAGCAACATAAGATTGCTTCCTCAATTCTCCAAATATGGGCAGAATAAGGATGCTACCAACTCTTCAAAATTGGGAGCATTACCACAATACAATAAAAGAATTCCAATTTTAGGGCCATTTGAGCTCAAAATCCATCCTATTTATAGGAGAAGTGGAGGAGGGGGAGAAGACTCTAGAAGGGCTGCCATTAATGAGAGTGTAAGACTCATTAATAAGGAGTGGTGGAAGGAATATGTAAGAGCCATTAATGCTTCATTTATGAAAGCATTAATGAGGTATGGGTGAGGGTTTAGAGTCAAGCCTGACAACTTTGACTTTAGGGCGAGGGTTGAATTCCTAATCACACCTTAATGGAATATGACAAGTTGAAGGGTAGCTTAGGATTAGATTTAAGGCTTAAGGGATGTGATTAAGGAGATAGAGAAGATAGGAGAGAGAACGAATGGAGGGGGGATTAGCTAAATAGGGTTAATTAGATAATTAAGAAGAATTAGCATGTGAGATGGGGTTGGGATGAGTTTGAAATCATGGTTCGGTAGTTGAGATTGGTAAGGTTTGAGGGAATATTAATGAAATGAATTGTTGTAATAATATATTCACTCAATAATAGGGATTTAATTAATCATTTAAGCTTTTGATTTCTCTGTAATAATTAATTAGGACTATAGCCAAATTGAATCAATTTAGGCTAGGGGATTGATTTTGTAAGTGATGAGGTATAAATAGGATTTGATTAATTCCATTTAAATTAGTTACATTTTTCAGGTTATGATTTGAACTGATTGAATTGATCGGTTTGATTTGGCTAAAGTGATTAATGTAAATTAGTGATTAGATCACTTAGGAGATTAAATCTGATTCCAATGAATTATGCTAGTCAATTGAGGAGTTGTCTGGACATAATTGGGGGTATGATCACACTTAGGGAAAATAGGGTCTATGGTAAGAGCATACCAAATATAGGTGGTTACATTTTTCCCTCTTTGAATTGATGTGCAAGCAACACATTGATTCAAAGAATTTTTTTGATGTTGACTTTAGAAATATTGAGAATTTCGCTCACGATCGAATGAAATGCCTGATGAGATCAGTCTCGTAATTGATAAAACTAAACTGATAGAATTGAATTTTAACTTGGTTGTCATCCAAAGATCAATAAAATATTTTAAAGATACCAATTCTGAACTTGGTTATTGTTCGAAGATTGATAATACTGATTCTGAACTTGGTTGTCATCCAAAAGTCAGTATGAAGCTACAAGGAGCTTAATAAGAATCTTTTAAAATGAGGAAACACAAGATATCTAGCTTATGAGAACCAAATATTTCTATCCAATAGTTCTGACTTAGTTAAGGAAACTGTTATGCCCATATTTTGTTTGATAACGAAGTCATTTTTAATGTTGTTTCGAGCAAAAATTTAATTTATAATAGTGTGATCATGTCCCATCAAGAATGAAATCGAAGGAAAAAGAATAAATTCCCATTATTAAAATGATGTACCACTTGCATGGAGTGGGTAAGAAAAGAAAGAATGGAATAGAAAAAGTGAAGAAATGAAGGTGTGTTTTTGAGAAAACACACATTTTACCAAGTTAATTACGTTTAAAATGTGAGTTTGATTTCATTCCCAATTGATCAAATATTTCAGGAAGCATGGGTATGTAATTATCTTGGGTTTTAGATGAATAAAGGATAGAAAGGAGTTTGAGCTCAAATCCTTATGTTGTTCTTTCACAAAGGCATCATGCAATCTCTAAATGTATCTATATGCAGACTCTTAGGACTGTCACTTATTTGCAGATATTTGGAATATTTTATCATCATTGGGCATTTTTTGGAATGGATACCACCCGATAGTACAACAATCACTAATACCCACTGATATTATGAAAGTATGAACACTATATTTTATGGAAATGTCATAAAATAGACTTAGGCATCAAGGCATAGAAGCTAGGATGACAAGTTAGTCACCTTCCTTTTAATATACTAGATTCTATGTAAGGCAAGATATTGGACCCACAATGACCTTGAAAATTCATATCCTTGGGTACATTATGATTTTTATACCTTAGCGAGAATCTAATTTTAGAAAACATACAAGGAAATTGTTTCAACCTCACCGTAGTTTAAACACAACAAAGATCAAGATATATGTAGCTATCCACTCATATTGGAAGCTCTTATCATAAACATCCAAGTTAGGTGAAATTTATAGGGTCATTTGGAAGAATCACCATATGCAAAAAATCAATAAAATGTTATGCCCCCTATCCTTGTGACTATTTGTCTTTGCACAGATGTCATGGAGTAACTTTGAAGACAAAACAACCATCAATTTTGAATCATTCAAATAAAATTCATAACTACCTAAATGCCCCTAGTTGAATTTTCATCAGAGCATAAAAGAGTTATAATCAAACCAAGACCAAACTGTGTTTAAGTAGTATTGAGAAATACTATTGATTCATCTTACAAGCACAACAGAGATTCATCAATCAAATTCCAGATTTAAAGCAATATGTTTCCAATGTCTAAGTACATCATTGTTCCTGTTATCAATCCAATGTAGGTCTTAGGAACACCATTAGTGTCATGTTTTTTTCATCCTTGTTTTGTGAAAGGGATAGTTTAGAGAAAGTATTAAGAAGTATTATATCAAAAATGCCCCCAGTGCGAAATGATTTGTTCCCTAAGACATAAATACAAACAAATCCAAAGCAAGAATAAGATTTCATAAGGAAACAAAGTTAACCATTAGCATAGGTGTAATAATGGAGGCTTAGTATCAGTAGCACATTGATAGATTGAGCAAAGAACACAAGTGATGCTTGATTTCCAAGTTTTCACTACTTGGCAAGACTTTTATTCTTTTTGCTACCAAGATGCATGTTTTACAACATTCTCATCAAGGCACTTTTCTCTTTTTCAATTTTTTCTTTTTTTCAATGTTTTTGTAGTATCAAGGCACCTATTTGCCAAGTTTTCACCAAGGATACCTTTTCTTCAGGACCTTTTCCATTGTTTTTGATTTCTTTAGGATCAATTTTCTGAATTTTTTTGGTATTTTATGAGAACTATTTCACTATACAGGCTCTGCTAGCCAAACATCAAGCGTAGAACCACTTTAGGTGTAGCCAATTGATAAGCACCAGTCCAAAAAGTAGAAGTGATAACATAAGGCCCCAACCAATTAGGTTCAAATTTTCCTTTCTGCTCCCTATTGGGTTGGTTCTTAAAATTCTCCTTCAGGACGAGATCTCCCACTTCAAATTTGCATGGCTTTACCTTCTTGATGTATCCCTTAGACATATGTGCTTGGTATACCTTCAGATGAATGAATGCCTGTTGTCTACCCTCATCTAGTAGGTCTAAAGAATTCACCCTATCTATGTGGTAGTGCTCATCACTAACAAGACCTTGTAAAGATATCCACAAATATGGGATTTCAACCTCAATAGTTAGTACTCCTTCAATGCCATAGACTAGAGCAAATAACATGTCTCTAGTTGGTGTTCTTATGCTTGTTCTATAGGCCCATAGTGTTGGATTTAGTTGTAAATGCCAGTCTCTGTCAGTCTTTCTCAAAGTTCTATGTAGAGTCTTGAGAATATTCTTGTTAGATGCCTTAGCCTATCCATTACCTTGAGGAAAATAGATTGAGGAGCAGTTTTGAGAGATGTGGAATTGTTCAAAAAGATCATCAATGTCTTGATTTTTAAATTGGCCCCTATTGTCTGTTACAATTAAAGAGGGTACCCCATATCTACACATAATGTAGTTCAAAATGAACATAGCCACCTATTTGCTAGTGGCTTTGATTAGAGGCATGACCTCGACCCACTTTGTAAAATACTCAGTGGCTGTAATGATGAACTTTTGTCCATTTAAAGAATTGGGATATATTTTTCCAACCAAGTCAAAGGACAATTACTGAAATGGCTAATGTGTAAAGAAAGGTATAAGTTCTCTATTAGGAGCATGGATAAGATTTCCATGTGTCTTGCATATAAGACATGTTTTTGAGAATTGAATAGCATCTTTTTCCATCGTAGACTAGTAATAGCCTACTTTGAGCAGTTTTTTAGCCAATGAAAATTTGTTTGAATGTGATCCACATACCCCTTTGTGGACTTCCTTTAATGCAAGATCAAAATCTTCAAGTTATAAACATCTGAGAAGCATACTGTCGATACCTCATCAATATAAGTTATTAGTTATGAGGACATAACGTGATGATGGCCTAATCAAGGCTCTTTTCTCATTTAGGGATAGATCATTAGGGATGGTTTGGTTAGTTAGGTAAGAAATGATCTTCGTATACCGAGATTGGTCTGGGGTAGTCAAAGCATAGATTACTTGGGATGCAGGGGTATCAAAACATAGATAGGATAACTCTTCCATTGAGAATTCATAGCGGAATTGATGTTCCTCTAGTTGTAACATGGACGCTAAGGTAGCCATAGCATTGGTAGCTTTCTTCTCTAATCTTGGTATCTACTGGAAGGTGAAGATGTTAGAACAGTCCCAAAGGATAGCTGAGAGGAGGGGGGGTGAATCAGTTATCAACTAATTTAATTCTTTTACTTTATTAATTCCACAATACCACAAAGTAAATGCACATTCAGATAACATAATAGACAACACCACAATTTGGTTATGGGGAAACCAAATGGTAAAAACCCTGGTGGGAATTAGTACCCACAATGAACTATACTTGTTTATAATAATCCCTATTAGAAGATCTTACAACCCTATTAGGAGTTTTTCTTTACAATGCAATAAGTATAGTGACCTGGTTAAGGGTCTAACCCTATTAGGAGTCTTTTACAAATAACCCTATTATGGGTGAGGACACACTGTCCAAAAACTCACTGCTTCAATGGTGAAGGATACAACCTTATATAGAATAGATATGCACTATATCTGATAATGAACTATATAGTATACCTATTGTCTTGATCAGTTCCAATATAATTTAATCTTTCACTACTTCTTCACATAGATCCTTGATGAATGAAACCTAACTGATATTCTGCTCTATACTATTTCTATCTCTTTTCTTATCATTCACACTTAGCATTTCACAAATGAACTACTATAAGTATCTTCCTCAAATTATGATATCGTGGGACCTTTAGGAAAGTCTTCACAACATCCTTGTCGGCTAAACTAACCATGCAAGCATAATTACAACCGCATAATATAAAATAAATAGACGCGATGCTTCACAAAGTCAGCTTGACCAAATTGATTCTAACATAAACATGTTTGGTGCCTTTGGATAACTATATTCAAATAATAACTAAACTTGATTACAAACACACATATCCCAAAGATAGGCCCAACTCAAGAACCAATGCTAATATGTCAGCTTTGTACAAATAAACTCCACAAACTATAACTTCCACTAACAAAATTACACAACACAACTGAAACTTCATATTTGAGTCCATGTGTATGAAAAAAGCATCCAAAGCATGTCTACAACATGAATATAACCACGCAAGGCTTAATGGCATAATTTTGATAAGTACATATAGAACATTGTTGTATATTATATGTTGTCATCAATGACAAACATACAATTAACTAGCTGCTAGAAGTAAATCTCCAACAATCTCCCCCTTTGACATTGATGGAAACATATGATATTAAAAACATCTTCAGCACATGGTGTCCTCTTTCTTTTTACAATCTTCTTAATATCCTCATCAAATATTTCTCTACACTATTGCAGATCCTCTGTCTATGTTTCTAAATTACATGATTATATACTCCCCTAGAGTATATGCTCCCCCTTACTACATACTCCCCCTTTGAAATCAATGGCAAAGGGTGCCATAGAAAATTAGGCATAGGTACTACTCTTTAAATAGAGTAGTCAACCATTCATCGGTCACTATGGACTGATGTACTCGCTGCTTTATCCAATAAGAATTAGGAAAGGGAATTACTCCCAACTTCTCCCTGAGATACTCAAAAGTATCTTTTGATAAAGGCTTTGTGAAAATATTTTCCAACTATTCTTTATTGCTCACATAGTCCAATTTTACTTCTTTGTTTTCAACTTTTTCTCTAAGAAAATGGTATTTGATCTTAATGTGTTTTGTCTTTGCGTGCATCACAAAGTTCCTAAACATGTTCATAGTGCTAGTGTTATCATAGTGAATAACAATAGGCTAATCAACCTGAATACCAAAACTTTAACCATCTTCTTGATTCAAACCATTTTTGAACAATTCAATGCTGCTGCAACATATTCAACTTCTACTGTTAACTGAGAGATACAATTCTTCTTCTTTTTTATCCAAGAAACTAACCTATCTCCAAGAAATACTGCTCCTCCTAAAGTACTCTTCCAGGCATCAATACAACCTACCTAATCTGCATCTGTATATACATGAAGTTGTACAGTCTCTTATTTAGGATACCATAAACCATAGTCTATAGTTGCCTTTAGATATCTAAATATTCTCTTTATGGACATTAGGTGATTCTGCTTGGGTTCAACTACAAATCTACCAACAATGCCAACTGTATTAGATATGTCTTGTCTAGATTGAGTAAGATATATAAGTTTTCCAATCATATACTTGTACAATGTTTTTTCAACTACTGTGGAATCATCATGTTTAGAAATCTTGCTTCCTATTATCATAGGAGTGCATACTGGCTTAGAGTCTTCCATCTTGAAATTCTTCAATATTTCCTTCACATATTTGGATTGATTTATGAATATTCCTTTATCTGTCCATTTTACATTCAATCCCAAAAAATATTTTATAAGACCAATCATGCTCATTTCAAATTCATTTTTTATTTCTTTTGCAAATTCTACACTAAGCTTGTCATTACGTCCAAAGATAATGTCATCAACAAATATGGAAACAAGTAATAATTCATCAGGTATCTCTCTTATGAATAAGTTGCAATCTGTTTCTCCTTTCTTGAGTCCAATCTTGGTAAGATAACAATCTAGTCTCTCATACCAAGCTCTTGGGGTCTATCTAAGTCCATAGAGAGCTTTCTTCAATCTGCATACCATGTCTAGTTTATCTGATAGATTAAATCCTTCAGGCTTTTCTATTTAGACATATTCCTTCAAGTCACCATTCAGAAAAGCTAATTTGACATCCATTTGATATACTTTATAATATTTGAATGTTGCACAGGCCAAGAATAACTTAATGGATTCTAGTCTACTCACAGGGGCAAATGTGTCAGTGTAATCTATTCCTTCTCTCTACACATATCCTTTACACACTAGTCTTTCTTTTTTTTTACCACTATACCATCTTCATTCATCTTATTCCTGAAAGCCCACTTTGTTCCAATCACATTTTTGTCACTAGGTCTAGGAACTAATTCCCATGTATATTTTATTATTATTTGATCTAATTATTCTTCCATTTCTTTCTGCCAATCAAAATCATTTCAAGGACCTTCAGCACTTAAAGATTCAATCTATGAAAGTAAACATACATCTTCATCCACTATTAAACTTTTTTCTTTAGATCTAGTCAAAACACTACTGCTCTGATCTCCAATGATATCATCTTTTGAATGGTATCTAGATGTGAATTTTGAAAATTTTGGTGTGATATCCTCATCTGTAATCTGCGATACTTCTTTGCTTGATTTAGGGTCGTTACATGATACATCAATGCAATCAAACATTTCTTCAATAATAGTGTCTTTACTACTAGGCCTGTCTTTACCTCTCTTGAACCATGAACTTCTCATCAATCTTTACATGAGTACTCTAAATTATCTTCTTTAATCTCAAATTAAAACATATGTATGCTTTTCTTTTAGTAGAGTAACGAAGGAAAATACCTTCATTGCTTCTAGCATAAAACTTACCAACACCGTCATCTCTCTTTATGTAGCACTTTTTGCCAAAGATTCTAAAGTTTTTTACTGTAGGTACATTACCAAACCAAAGCTTATAAGGTGTCTTATCTGTGCTTGGCCTTAGTTTTGTTATGTTGATAGTATAGACTGTTGTATTGACTACATCTCTCCAATAGGTGTGCAGAATTTTTCCTTCAATCCTCATAGTGCGCACTATATCAAGTATGATCATGTTCCTTCTTTCTGCGATCCCATTTTGTTGAGGGGTCCTAGGAGTTGTCAACTTTCTTTTGATCCCATGTTCTTCATATTAATCATAAAACTGGTCAGAGGTGAATTCTCCTCCTCTATCTGATCTTAAACATTTTACTTTTATTCTAGATTCATTCTCAACCTTTTCTTTGAATATTTTGAATTTCTCAAAGGATTCAGACTTCTCCTTTAAGAATGCAACCCGCATCATCCTTGAAAAATCATCAACAAACAAAATAAAATTCCTTTCTCCATTGTATGATCTTGTTTGAGTAGGACTACATAGATCTGTATGCACTAGGTCTAATATGTTTTCAACTAAGTTCTGCTTGCTTCTAAAAGAACTCCTTACATGCTTTCCCATACCATATTCCCTGCACATTGTGTCAACTAGTCTTGCAATACTTGGAAGGTCTCTAACTACCTTGACATTGCTTATCTTTACTATATTGTCAAAATTGATATGACAAAGTCTCTTGTTGCATAACCAACTATCATCTAATTTTGCAACAAAACAACTTACATCTAAATTGAGCTGGAAAACATTACCGTTTGTTTTTTAGCCTGACGCAATCATGTCTCCTTCTTTTTTGTTAATAATGCATTTGTTGTCTTTGAATTCAAAATGATAACCTTTTTCAAGTAGTTGTCCAACACTTAGTAAGTTGTGAGGTAATCCATCAACATATATCTAACATCATCTGTCTTGTTCTTTCAATTTAGGGTGATAGATCCTCTACCTATGATAGGTTTTGGAGTGTTATCTCCAAATCTAACAATACCACCTTTGTACTTGTCCAATTGAACAAATCTATCTTTATCATATGTCATGTGGTGAGAGCATCCACTATCAATGATCCAATCAGTTATGATGTCTGCTTTAGAAATTAGGGCTAACTCTTGTGCTTCCTTTTCATCTTCAATGTCCATTTCCTCAAGCAATTTTTCCATGTCTTCAAGGGCAATGAATCCAATTTCATCCTCTCCTAAATCTTCATGAGTTACACCTTCTTCAGCATGATAGCATTCTTTTCTATATTTAGGTTTGTAATAAGATCTAAACTTCTTGATTCTTGTGGGACATTTGGATGCAAAATGACTAATCTTGTTGCATGAAAAAAATTTGAATGGAATTTTTCCTTCATACTTTCATTTTCCTTTCTTTTCTCTTTTAGCAATCATGGCTATAATTTCTTCTAGTTCTTCATCAACTTCTTCTTTCTCATTAGAAATGTCTAAATTTTTCTTACCATGTATTGATGCTTTGAAGGCTGTTTCACTTTTGGGTTCAGTCTTCAATCTTGATATCTCGATTGTAGATATTTTATTGATCAAAGTCTCTCTCTTGAATTCCTTTGAAAATTGCATGGTTTCATCTAGAATATTGACCTTGCTCTCAGATTTTGATGTCAATGTAGTCATCAGCTTGTCCATTATGTTTTCTTCTATAATTTCTCCACCATTGTTTTTGATTCCAAAAACTACTTCATTTATCCTCTGATTATAGGCTCTGATGTTCTCTTCAAGTAACATCTCAAGATTGTTGTATTTCTTTTTCCATGTCTTCCTATGTGCATTCTTTTCTTTGATATCTCCTTCAAACATATCTTTTAAATATTTCCATATTGTGTATGCTCTATCTACTTTCTTGATCTTAGAGAATTCATTGTCTAATAAGGCACTTATAAGGGCTTCTTTGGCAACAACATTAGCTGTGAAAGTTTCCTTTTATTTACTAGTAGCATGATCTCTTGCAAGGTCTTTTAGAGAGGGAATAATGACTTCTTGTGTGGCTATCTCAAAGATGTAAAAACCAACACACTATAGATGTGTTATCATTTTATTTTTCTAATATGGATAATTCTCTCCATTGAACTTAGGACTCACTTTTCTAAAGTATGCCATTTGATCTACCTTAAGCTGTTAGTCTTTCTCTTCAAGGCACATGGATCTGATACTAATTGTTAGAATAGTCCCAAAGGATAAATAATAGGGGGGGTGAATCAGTTATCAGCTAATTTAATCCTTTTACTATATTAATTCTAGAATACAACAAAGTAAATGCACATTCAGATAACATAATAGACAACACCACAATTTGGTTACGGGGAAACCAAATGGTAAAAACCCCGGTGGGAATTAGCACCCACAATGAACTATACTTGTTTATAATAATCCTTATTAGAAGATCTTGCAACCATGTTAGGAGTTTTTCTTTACAATGCAATAAGTATAGTGACTTGGTTAAGGGTCTGACCCTATTACGAGTCTTTTACAAATAACCTTGTTAAGGGTGAGGACACACTGTCCAAAAGCTCACTGCTTCAATGGCGAAGGCTACAACCTTTGGTAGAGCATATATGCACTATATCTGATAATGAACTATAGAGTAGACCTACTATCTTGATTAGTTCCAATATAATTTAATCTTCCAATGCTTCTTCACATAGATCCTTGATGAATGAAACCTGACTGATATTTTGCTCTATACTTTTTCTATCTCTTTTCTTATCATTCACACTTAGCATTTCATAGTGAACTACTATAAGTATCTTCCTCAAAGTATGAGATCATAGGACCTGTTAGGCAATTCTTCACAACATCCTTGTTGGCTAAACTAACCACGCAAGAATAATTACAACTGTGCAATATAAACTTAATAGACATGACGATTCACAAAGTCCACTTCACCAAATTGACTCTAACATTGTGATTCTGTTGAAACATGTTTGGCACCTTTGGATAAATATCTTCAAATAATAACTAAACTTGATTAAAAACACACATATCCTGAAGATAAGCGCAAGTCAAGAACCAATGCTAATATTTTTGCTCTATACAAATAAACTCTAGAAACTGTAACTACCACTAACAGAATTACACAACACAACTAAAACTTCATATCCGAGTTTGCATGTATGAACAAAGCATCCAAAGCATGTATAAAAAATGAATATAACTACGCAAGGATTAATGAAATAATTCTAATAAGTACATATAGAACACAGTTTTATATTATATGTTGTCATTAATGACAAACATACAATCAACTAGCTACTAGAAGTAAATCTTCAACAGAAGAAGACAAAGTACTTCTTCAGGTCATCAACTAGTTGCTTTTAGGGCATAAAATTATCATCTTTTGTCTAATAATCTTCATTAACTTGATTAATAATGACCTGGGAGTCATCATACATGTGTAACTAAACAATCTTCTAATTCATGGTGAGCTTGAGACCATTTACCAATGCCTCATATTTTGAAATGTTGTTCGTGCATGGGAACATCAAGTTGTAAGACTTGGGTATCTTGTAGCCTTGAGAAGTTAATAATAGGACCCCTGCTCTAGAGCCTTATTGAGTGAATGAACTATCAAAGTACATATTTCATGGATACTCAGTTAGATGCATGATTGTTTCATTAGGGAATTCAATCCTTAAGGGTTCATCATCCTGGAGTGGTGAATTAGCCAATTGATCTGCAAGGACTTGTCCTTTAATAGCTCTCCTTTCTACATATTCAATGTCAAACTCACTCATAATTAGGACCCATTTTTCCAAATGTCCTATTAATGTTGTTTTGCTTAGAAGGTATTTTAGAGGATCTATCTTAGCAATGAGCCTCACTGTATGTGACAACATGTAGTGTCTTAATTTTTTTGATATGAAGACGACTGCTAAGCATGCTTTTTCAATAATGCGCTAATTGAACTCATAGGAGACTATCTTTCTACTGATATAGTAGATAGCTCTTTCTTTCTTTGTTTCATCTTCTTGTGCTAGAAATACTCCTAGTGATGTAGCTGTAGTTGAAATGTATAGGAGGTAGGGATTTCCATGAATAGGAACCATAAGAATAGGAGTATCAAGGTACCCTTTTAAGTCTCTAAAGTTGGCTTCATAGTGTTCATCCCATTTAAAAGTGACCCCTTTGTGTAGTATTTTGTTGAAGGGTTGTGCCCTATCTGCAAGTTGGGACATGAATCTCCTGATTGACTAGAGTCTCCCCTATCGTGTCCTCATTTCACTGATGTTGCATGGATGAGCCATTTCTAGTATAGCTTTGACTTTAGCGGGCTCTACCTCAAATCCTTTTGCTGAGACAATGAACCCTAGGAGCTTCCCTGATTGGACCCCAAAGGAACACTTCTTTGGATTGAGCCTAAGTGTAAATTGCTCCATTCAATCCATTATATTTCTTAAGTCATCAATGTGAGTATGTCTTTCTTTGGATTTAGCCAAGATGTCATCTACATAATCTTCCATGTTTTATGCATCATGTGATGGAATATAGTAGTCATTTCTCATTGATATGTTGCACCTACTTTCTTTAGCCCAAATGGTATGATGTTCCAGTAAAAGGTTCCCCATGCGCATGTGAATGTGGTCTTCTCTTGATCCTTAGGAGAAATTTTTATATTATTATAGCCTGAGAAACCATCTATCAATGAATACATTTGGTAGCCCACTGTGAGGTCTATGATCATGTCGATATTAGGAAGTGGGAAATAATCTTTGGGACATGCCTTTTTTAAGCCCTTGAAGTTTGTATAGATTATAATAGATTTATATAATTTAGATATAGGGACTGCATTGGAGATCCATCTCGCGTAGGCAATGACTCTGATAAATCTAGCCTTTAGTAATTTATCTAGCTCTGCCTTTACTAGTAATGAAACATAAGGATGCATTTTTCTAAGTTTTTTTTCGCGGGCTTAATCGCACGAGCTATAGATAGATGGTGCATGATCAATTTAGGATCCAACCCTGGCATATCGGTATAAGACCATGCAAAGTTGATCTTCTTTTCCTTCAGGAACTCTGTGAATTGTGTCTTCTCTTCTTTTGAAAAATATTGTGCGAGGTGTATTATTTGAGGATTCTTAGTTGTGCCCAAGTTTACTGGCTATGTTGGTTCAATCAGAACTGAAGACCTTTCTTGAAAGTGTTTAGGGATGATATCAAGAATCCCATCATTTGGTGCCTCTGAGAGGTTTTCACCATCAGATGCATCTTTTCTTTTTACTATTTTAGGATATGATACTGCCACAAAGTGGTTTTCACCATCAGTCCTCTTTTTATTTTGTTTTTTCAATTTTCAACTGAGAAAATTGATATCCTCCTGTGACATATTCCTGCTCCTTGCATTGGTGGAAGAGGGGTAAGGTTCACAAGAATTAAGATAACAAGCCAGAGTATAGTCATTAGGAAAGTTGAGGATAGGAGCAGGATCTGTTTCAGTCCAATCAATTAGGTCTAGAAGCATTAATGATAGGGAGTCAGACTCTGGGAAGGATAGCATCACACTAGCTTCAAGACCATTAACTTACATGACATGGTCTATTAGGTTAATTTCTTCTATACTTAAATCAATAAGAGTTAAATCATTGTTAAAAGGGTCATTTTTAGTTATATGTGAACCAAACTCTAGTGAATTGTCAGTATAACTCTCATCAGCATCTCTCCATAAAAGGAGACTTCTTTCTTGTAGCCTCTAAAATTCTTCTAGACTTATGTAATCACCAATTTCTTCATCAATGATTCAGGGAAGGAACTATTTTTCTACTTCAGGATTATCAGTGTCATTGGGAGTAGTGTTAGACTATTCACAAGGAGCTTCAGGTGCTACAAACATGTGAATTATATCTATTCCAACATCTTCAGTGGTGACAAAGATCTCATCCCATTCATAATCATGAGAATTAGTAATGTCATCATCAGATTTGTTTAAATATTAAGCAATAGTTATCGAATGTACCTGATTAGCTGCCTGTGGATCAAAGTGGGGTAATTCAAGGATATGTGTGATTGTGAATAGCTACCCCCAGTTAGGATGTGAACTTTATTGGGATGTACTTGCAGTAGCTATTTCTATCAATGGTACCACTGGATCATCCTCTATTGTTTCTCCAACTTCTGAGATTGGAGGTTGTGATAGAAAAGGTGTGAGAATGTCATGTGATACCTCAAAGCTTGGTACATAGCATTCTCCTTGATAGTCAGGATCCTCCATTCCTACATGTAATAATATTTTGTAGGACCATGGTTCTAGTTCATTTGTTTCATCACTCCCTTTGTTAGACACTGGGTTGTCTCTTAAAGTAGGTTTTTTAGTTTCATTATTAAAACTCAACCCTATTTTATCTCTGGTGTTCCTGAATTCCATATGCATAGGCTCAATAAGTCCTCTTCCTATGTCGTTTAGAGGCCATTTTCCTTTGTATCCCATCTATTTTAGGAAGTTATGTCCTTTACCATACTGCTTCGGGGATATTTCTACATGTTTTTCCTCAGCTTCCTGTGGTTCTCCTTTGTAAAGCCAGTCCAAGACTACTTGTTCTTCTATGTTATCTAAAGAAGATGTGTATGGTTTTGCCATGCCACTTTATTTGTGTATTTCTGGCTCCTTGGACATAGTAGTTGTGAATGTCAAGGAAGGTCTTCCATAGGATCTTGGTGACAGTGGAAGTTATGTTAGTGACAGAGTCATGTCCAGTTTGTATTCCCCCATACCTTTTTCTTTGAGTTTCAAGGTTTTGCCAAAACTCTTCATTACCATGTCCTTGGTAGTCTCAGGAGAAATTTCACCCATAACTTCCTTTTTATGTGGAATCATACTACCTGCCTTGACATTATTGCATGTATAACTAGCATCCACTAGAATTGTTACCTCCACCCCATTATGTGGGAACTTGATACATTGGTGGTAAGTAGATGACACAGCTTACATTTTGGGAATCCATGGTCTCCCCAACAAAATTTTGTAGGCTAAGGGAAGATCCAGAACTTGACATATTACATTCCTTTCAATTGGTCCAACTCAGATAGGTAGAACAATAAGACCTTTAGAGGATCTTTCTTTCTCATCATAAGCTTTGATAGTTATTTTGCTTCTAGAATCAATTGTCTATTCTAAGAGACCGAGTCTCTTGATTAGATCAATGATATAGATATTCAATCCTATGAATCCATCTATCAACACATGTCCAACATGGGATTTATGAATGAGGACTTTGATATGGAGGGGTTATTTATGTGGATGGGTTAATGATTTATTATCCTCTTTAGAAAAGGAGAGATAATGTGGTGCTGAGATGTGATTGACCATCTCTTGGAATTTTTCTATATCAATATACTTTGGGATATTAGCAACATGTAGAGCTTGTTCTAGGATTTACCTATGCACTGTGGATATTTTGAGAAACTCAAAGATAGAAATTTTGGCAGAGGTTCATTGTAGTTGGTCCACCAAGTAATATTTTGCTCCAGGAATAGTAACCACGTGTTTTGCTTCTGGTTTAGGAATAGTAATAATAGGAACCTTGGACATTGATGCTATTTTTGGGGGTCCCTTGATCATGACTTATGATTGGCTCTGTGTAACTGCATTCGAGTGGAATGAAACACCTTTGGTTGTGACCATATTAATTGATTCAGTTTTAATGTCTAACATATTGATCACATTGGCTTTGTTGGATTAGGTGTAGTTTACTTCATTACCTTTCAATTTAGATGTTTCTCCTTTGTTGTATTTAGGAAAGGGCTTGTTAAATGTAGTATGATCTTTGTTGTTAGCGTGTCTGTCCACTTTGATCTTTCCACCTTCGATGAGGTCTTTAAAACATGTTTAAGCTTAAGGCAATTGTTATTCTTGTGTCCCTTGTTTTTGTGGAAGACACAGTTGGAATTATCATCCAACCACCTTGGTTTGACTACTAGCTCCTAGGGTTTTGAATAAGGAATTGTGAGAAGATTATTATCTAATAGAGTCTTCAAAATAGTCTCGAGAGGTTCTCCCAAAGGAGTAAATGTTCGTTGAGGTTTAGAAGAAAATGACCATCCCTTGTCATTATCATAGTTTGTTTTATGTATGGGAGTCCTTACCTTGGCATCCTTTCTTTCTTACATGTTATTAGTCAAATTGAACACCTTAGGTTTGTGAGAGGTGTCAACTACTTCATCATTGACAATTTTTTTGTTCTATTTCTGCCATTTAGGTTTAGAGTTAGAGTTGTTGGATTTTTTTTCATTTTGAAGGGTGATCTCCCTCCTTTTGACCATGACTTCCTCAATACGGAGGGAATTCTTAATAATTTTGTCAAATCTTTGTGAGTCTTGCATTTGTAATATGTAGTTCAATTCAGGCACTACGTTATTAATGAAGATTTCCATCTTTTTAGATTCGGGAATGGCTCTTGAAAATAATGCAAAGATCTTCCTCCATCTTTGTAGGAAGTGTGTAAATGATTCACCAGTATTTTTTTTCATGTTACATTAATCCATCATTGTCACATCATGTTGTATGTTATAGGATTAATGCTAGATGAATCATTGAATTAGCTCTTCAAATGTTTTGACCTTAGTGTCCAGTTTTGAGAAACATTCCATGGCATTATCTCCTTGACTTTCAGGAAAGAGTCGCATGAGGTATGTAGGTTCATGCATGTATTCTATGCTTAAAGCACATAATTCCCTTACATGATTGTGTGGCTCAGTTTTTCCTATATACTTGTCATATTTTGGCCTTGTCGTATTGAGAGGAATTGGGACCATAGTAATACTCTTATCAAAGTGGAATTGACAAAGGGAGTCCAAAGAGTATGGCGATTTTGGTTTAGCTTTCTCTTGTTTGAGATTTGTAAGATCCATTTGTATCAATGTGAGTTGTTTGGAAAGAATAGATATACGAGTAGGTACCTCCTATTTGACTTGTTCCACATCATAGTCCCTAGGTAACTTGACACCTATGGATGCTCGATGGAGGAAGTATTTTTCTTTATCCTCACCAATTATCTTTTCCATCATTTTTTGGAATTTCTAGCTTTGCTTGAGTTTGTTATATTCCTCTTCAGTGATGTCTTCCTTACTGTCAGATTCAAATAAAGAATGTTAGAGTTTGGGTTCTTCTTCCTCATTAGTATCTTCAGGCTTTTGGTGTTTTCCATTGTTATATTCCTCAAAATCCTCACTCCATCTACGAGTGTCGCTATCCATTTGTGGAGAGTCTAGATTGAGTAGGGAACTGTGAGATGTTTCTCCTTGAAAGTGTGGTGATTTAGGAGGTAGTTTGAATCCTTCAGATGTTTACTTGTTGCATCTTGTGTTAACCATGAAGTTGTTTCTCAACTTTGTCAAAATTTCCCAATAGTGTCAAGTAGAGTCTCATATCGTTCAAGTGAGTGTGTCTAGGTACAAGTATATTTTGAGTTTTGGTGGAAGTAAATGATTCCAGGATTAGAGGGTTAGAATACCCTGACAATGAGCTAGGAATCAATTTGTTTGTAAAAAGTGGGTAGACCACATGTATTGCAACAAATTATAGTAAACTGATTGGACATGCATGGCGGACGTTTGAACAAAAGTTTTTGAAGCAGCCATAGTGAGATCAAAAGAAGCAATAAGAACAATTTAAAGAGCTGAAAGGGGTTCCAAAATAAACTATCTTTCTCTAAGAGGAAACTATACAATTTCCCACTGTAAAATTTCATAATTTTTTTTTTAGAAGTGTGTGAAGCATACGTAAACCAAGGTTTGAATTTTGTTACTTTTTTGAAGGTGTTATCTTTTAATGATTTTTAGTCACATCAAGCATTGTTGCATTGTTAGGAGGGTAAAATAGACACATGTTTTATCCCTATTTTCTAAGTGGAGGATGAAAATCCTTTCTTGTTGACATAGGAACACACTCAAATGCTAATCAGAATACAACCATCACCAAGCACGCAATGGCTCTTGTCATAATGTTTTATTAGTCAACTCCAAATGCAAGTGAGGGCACAATATGATGAGTGTCTTGGGGCAATTAGTTTTTTCCTTGCACAAATATTATCACCCTTTTGGGGGTGAATCAGAAATTATTTTAGTTCAAGTCTTGTTTATGATTGGGCAATCTATTTGAAACCGTCCCCCATAGAATTGCACAAGGAAAAATTGAGGCATATAGCACTATGTGTACTTAAATATGTGTAGTCTCACAAGAAAGATTCAACCAGCTCCGCTCTAAAAATACCCAAGCATGTTCAATGAATGATATCAAAATTCCATGAACAAAATTGGCTTCATCTTCAGAGGCTTTGGCCTACGAGGAAGCAATTATTTATAGTGAGTTGGAAGGGTTGTGTAAAACTTGTCCTCACTTGGGTCATTCTCGGGAGATTTTTTCCTCAACCGGAAGGCCCTCTACTATTAAATAAATGTACAAAGGATTGGCAAGCTTAGGATGTATAGATTTTTGATTCTTTGAAAGAAGAAGAGAATACTCTCCTAATCCATGTTTTTTCATCCCAAAACATGCAAATCAATGTTCATTCCTTCAAGCTATGTTGAGCTTGATTTAGGTTGCTCCTATTTAAGATAAAAAAAGAGGATGCTTGAAGGTAAATTTGCCTTGTTCAATTGACCATAGTTTTAGATGAGTAGCTTGTTCAATTTTTGATCCCAAAATGAATTAAACGATTGAACTTGTTCTTTGAACCACAAGATTTAGTGATTTGTGTTTGTTCATTTACTGATCCCAAAATTAGATGATAAGGTTTTCTTTGTTCAATTACTCCAAATTCCTTTCAAATCATAAATTGACTTGTGAGTTTTTTATTTTCCTTAAAAAAGGAAAAGAGGATATTCCTCTGGTCAATTTAGTATAAGATTGGAAAATGTCTTTAGTTTTGAAAGCGTAAGAAAAGAATAGAAGTCAAGATAATGGATTAGAAACTTGTAAAACCACAAGTTAGTATCTTCTTTTCTCTCTCTTAGCTTTGACAGAAATCTACAAACACAAGTTAGGCTAAAAATAGGATCACAATCATGAAAACAACCAAGTTAGCAAGTTAGAAATAAAATTTGCAAATGTTAGAACCCTGTATTTTTGCCCCCTAGATGATAAATGATATTTCAGAGACCCAAAATGATAATCCCTGAAAATGATAAAAGATTAACCCCAAAAAATAACCTTCACCCAGGATGATATTCCTTTTACACGAAACAATAACTCATACCAAAAATGCGAAAACAATTACCAAAAATGATTTTAAGACCAAATTTTACCTTCCAAAAGTGCAACGAAAGACGTTATTAAAACTCCCAAAAATGATAATTTCCACCCGAGAATGATAAAAAATTTACTAGAAACAATACGTTGCTCCCAAAAATGATAAAAGAATGACCTATAACGATAAGTTGCTCCCAAAAAAGCTAAACTGCTTGCAAATTTTGAAAATGTCAAGGGAAGAGAGAAAAATTTGGTGAGATTTTGAGCAATCTTGCCCCACGGTGGGTGCCAGAGATGTGTGTGTGATTTTTGTACCTATTAAGGGACACAACACTTCAATAAATCATTGCATTAGTGAAAACAAGGGGTTAGCAAACATAACAATCATTAAAATCAATCTATTGCTTCCTATCTAGGAGTATGAAAAATGACATAATAGCCCTTAGATTATGCATATTCCAGTGACAAATACAACCTAAGAATGGAAGATTCAAATGAAAACTAATCTAAATGATTCAAAAACATGCATTCTAGCTCTAGAAATGGAGATAATAACAAAATAACTAAGAAACAAGCTAGAAAGCACTATAAAAATCCTTAAAACATGAGCAACATAAGATTGCTTCTTCAATTCTCCAAATATGGGCAGCATAAGGATGCTATCAACTATTCAAAATTAGGAGCATTACAACAATACAATAAAAGACTTTCAATTTCAAGGCCATTTGAGCTCAAAATCCATCCTATTTATAGGAGAAATGGAGCAAGGGGAGAAGACTCTAGAAGGGCTATCATTAATGAGAGTGTAAGACTCATTAATGAGGAGTGGTGGAGGGAATATGTAAGAGCCATTAATGCTTCATTTATGAAAGCATTAATATGGTATGGGTGAGGGTTTAGAGTCAAGCTTGACAACCTTGACTTTAGGGGGAGGGTAGAATTCCTAATCACACCTTAATGGAATGTGACAAGCTTAAGGGAAGCTTAGGATTAGATTTAAGGCTTAATGAATGTGATTAAGGAGACAAAGAAGATAGGAGAGAGAATTTTTTGAGGGGGGATTAGCTAATTAGGGTTAATTAGATAATTAAGAAGAATTGACATGTGAGAAGGGGTTGGGATGAGTTTGAACTCATGGTTGGGTAGATGAGATTGGTTAGGTTTGAGGGAATATTAATGAAATGAATTGTTGTAATAATATATTACTTTATAATAGGGATTTAATTAATCATTTAAGCTTTTGATAGCTTTGTAATAATTAATTAGGACTATAGCCAAATTGAAACAATTTAGGCTAGGGGATTTATTTTGCAAGTGATGAGATATTATAAATAGGATTTGATTAATTCCCTTTATAGTAATTACCTTAGCCAAGTTATGATTTGAAATGATTGAATTGATTTGTTTTATTAGGTTAAATTCATTAATGTAAATTAGTGATTAGATCACTTAGGAGATTAAATCTGATTCAAATGAATTATGCCAGTCGATTGAGGAGTTGTCTGGACATAATTGGGGGTATGATCACACTTAGGGAAAATAGGTTCTATGGTCCGAGTAGACCAAATGCAAGTGGTTAGACATATAATCAATTATTTGCACAGAAGAAAATCTCCAACAATCCCCCCTTGGACATTGATGGAAACATACGATGTTATCAACTCAATGTGTCTTCCTTGTTTTTACAACCTCCTCAATATCCTCATCAAAAGTTCCTCTTCATTGCTACTATTCTATATACTCCACTAGAGTATATGCTCCCACTTATTAATACTCCCCCTTTGACATCAATGACAAAGGGTGTTAAACACCATTAAGCACATGTACTACTCAGGAAGTAGAGTAGTCAACCATTCATCAGTCACAAAGGATAGATGTTCTTGCTACAAATTATAATCAGCCTTAGGAAAGGAAATAACTCCCAACTTCTCCCTGAGATAGTCAAAAGTATCTTTTGATAATCTCTTTGTAAATATATCTGCTAATTGTTCTTTAGTGCTCACATAATCCAACTTTACAAGTTCTCTGTCTACAACTTTTTTTGTTAGAAAATGGTATTTGATCTCAATGTGTTTTGTCTTTGCATGCATCACAAGACTCTTTGACATATTGATAGTACTAGTGTTATCACAGTGAATAACAATAGGACAATCAATCTAAATACCAATGTCTTTAATAATATGTTTGTTCCAAACCATTATTGAACAAATCAATGTTGTTGCAACATACTCGACTTCTGCTGTTGACTGAGAGATACAATTCTTCTTTTTACTTGTCCAAGTGACCAATCTATCTCTAAGAAATACTACTCCTCCTGATGTACTCTTTCTATAATCAACACAACATGCCCAATCTACATCTGTATACACATGAATTTGTATATTTTGTGAGTTAGGATACCATAAACCATATTAGATAGTCCCTTTTAAGTATAGGAATATTCTTTTTATTTCCATTAGGTGATTTTTCTTGCGTTCAGCTGCAAATCTTCTAACAATGCCAACTGCATTAGAAATATCAAGTCTAGATTGAGTAAGATATATGAGTTTTCTAATCATAGACTTGTATAGGGTCTTGTAAACTGCTGTGGAATCATCATCTTTAGAAATCTTGCTTCCTATTATCATGGGGGTGCTTACTGGTTTGCAATCTTCCATCATGAAAGTCTTCAATATCTCCTTCACATACTTATACTAATTTATGAATATGCCTTTGTATATTTATTTTACATTCAATCAAAGAAATTATTTGATAGGTCCAATCATGCTCATGTCAAAATCACTTTTCATTTCTTTGGCAAATTCTGTGCACTAAGTTTGTCATTACCTCCAAAGATAATGTCATCAACATAAATAGCAATGAGTAGTAATCCTTCATCTCTCTCTTATGAATAAATTACAGTCTGCTACTCCTTTTCTGAGTCCTATCTTTGTTAAGTAACCATCAAGTCTCTCATACCAAGCTCTTAGGGCCTGTTTAAGTCCATAAAGTTCTTTCTTTAATCTACATACCATGTTTGGTTTGTTTGAAAGTTTGAATCCTTCAAGCTTCACTATTTAGACTCCTTCCTTCAAGTCATCATTCAAAAAAGCTTACTTGACATCCATTTGATATACTTTAAAGTTATTGAATGTTGCATATGCCAAAAACAACTTGATAGCTTCTAGTCTTCTCACAGGGGAAAATGTATCAGTGTAATCTATTCCTTCTTTCTCTGCATATCCTTTACATACTAATCTTGCTTTGTTCCTTACAAATGTGCCTTGTTCATTCATTTTGTTCTTGAATATCCACTTTGTTCCAATCACATTCTTGTCGTGAGGTCTAGGGACCAGTTCCCATGTTTCATTCTTGATTATTTGATCTAATTCTTCTTACATATTACTTTTCCAATCTAAATCTTTGCACACATCTTCAACACTTAAGGGTTCAATCTGTGAAATTATGCATACCTGTTCATCAATAGTTGAACCTTTTGCTCTAGATCTTGTAAAGATCTTGAATCTATAATCTGTGATTCTTCTTCATTTGGTTTAGGATTGTTACATGAAACATCAATATAGTCAAACATTTCTTCAATAACCATGTCCTTATTAATAGGTCTAGGCTCATCTTCAATCATAGGAGCACATTCATAATATCTCTCTTGAATCACAAACTTCTCATCAATCTTCACATGAGTGCTTTCAATAATCTTCTTTAATCTTAGATTAAAACATCTACAGGCTTTTCTTTTAGTAGAGTAACCAAGAAAAATACCTTCATCTCTTCTGGCATCAAACTTTCCAATTCTATCATCTCTCTTGATATAGCACTTGCTTTCAAAGATTCTAAAGTATTTTACAATAGGTACATTACTAAACCAATGTTCATATGGTGTCTTCTCTATGCATGGCCTCAATTGTATTCTATTGATAGTATAGACTATTGTATTGACCACATATCTCCAATAGGTATGGGAATCCTTTGCTTCAATCATGATAGTACGTGCTATGTCAAGTATTATTATGTTCCTCATTTCTACAATCCCATTCTACTAAGGGGTTCTAGGTGCACTTAACTATCTCTTGATTCCATGTTCTTCACTGTAATCATAAAACTGGTCAAACATGAATTCTCCTCCTCTATGAAATCTCAGACATTTTATCTTTAGTCTAGATTCATTCTCAACCTTAGCTTTGAACACTTTGAACTTCTCAAAAGCTTTAGATTTGTGTTTTAAGAACACAACCCACATCATCCTTGAGAAATCATCAACCACAAAAAATGAAATACCTTTCTCCGTAGTAAGATCTTGTTTGAGTAGGTCCACATAGGTCTGTATTTATCAGATCTAATTTGTTTTTTGTAGAGTCTTGTTTTCTCCTGAATGAGGTCCTCACATGCTTCCCCATCACATATTCCCTGCAAATGGTTTCAACTAGTCTTGTAATACTTGGAAGGTCTCTTACTACATTTACATTACTTATCTTGACTATGTTGTCAAAATTGATATGACAAAGTGTCTTGTGCCATAGCCAAATGTCATCCACTTTTGAAAAAAAAACAACATACTTCTGAATTGAGCTGGAAGACATTACCTTTGGTCTTTGATCCTGATGCAATCATGTCTCCTTTTTTTTGAATTCCAACTTATTTCCTTTATCAAGCAACTGTCCAACACTTAGTAAGTTATGATGTAAACCATCAACATAAAGAACATCATTTGTCTTATTATTTCCATCTAAGGTGATAGAACCTCTGCCTATGATAGGTTTAGGATTGTTATCTCCAAATATAACCATTCCACCTTTGTATTTTTCCAAATGTAAAAATCTATCTTTGTCTCCTGTCACGTGGTGTGAACACTCGCTATCAATGATCTAGTCAGTTCTGATGTCAGCTTTTGAAACTAATGCTAACTCTTGTTATTTTTCTTCATATTCTTTGTCCATTTCTTCAAGCATCTTTTCAATTTCTTTAATGGCAATGAAACCAATTTTATCTTCTCCTGAATCATCATCAGTTACACCATCTTTAGCATGATAACATTCCTTAGTATACTTGGGCTTGTAATCTGATCTAAACTTCCTGACTCTTGTAGGACACTTGGATGCAAAGTGACCAACTTTGTTGCATGAAAAACATTTGAATAGTAGATGTCCTTCATATTTACCTTTACCTTTCCTTTCTTTCTTGGCAATCATAGAAATGATTTCTTCTAGTTCTGTATCCACTTCTTCATTATTACTAGATTTGCTTATAGATTTCTTGCTATGGACTAAGGCTTTGAAAGTTGTCTCACTTTTTGGTTCTATCTTCAATCTTGATATCTCAAATGTAGATATTTTTCTGATCAAAGTATCTCTCTTGAAGTCTTTTGAAAATTGCATAGTCTCATCTAAGCTATTGATCTTTCTCTCATAGTCTTCCATTAGTGTGGAAATTAGTTTTTCCAGTATATCATCCTTCAAAATTTCTCCACCATTGTTCTTGATACCTAAAACTTCTTGATTTATTCTTTTATTGTAGGTTCTGATGTTTTCTTCAGGTAGCATCTCTAAGTTGTTGTACCTTTTCTTCCATGTCTTTCTACATGCATTCTTTTCTTTGATGCCTCCTTCAAACATATCTTCTAATTATTTCCAAATAGATTATGCTTTATCTACCTTCTTGATCTCAGAAAATTCACTGTTGGATAGGGCACTGATTAGGGCTTCTTTGGCGATTGCATTTTGAGTGAACACTTCCTTTTATTTGATTGTAGATTCTTCTTTTACAAGGTCTTTCAAGGTGGGAAATTCAAATGCATGAGTGGCAATCTCATAGATCTCAAATCCAATGCACTGAATATATGTTATTATTTTGTTCTTCCAGTCAAGATAGTTTTCTCCATCAAACTTAGGACTCTCTTTCCTGAAGTATTCCATGTGATCTACGTTAAGCTGTTAGGCTTTCTCTCCAAGGCACTTGGTTTTGATACCAATTTTTAGAATAGTCCCAAAGGATAACTGAGAGGAGGGGGGTGAACTAGTTATCAACTACTTTAATTCTTTTCTTTACTTAGATATCAATTAACATAAAGAAAATGCACATTCAGATAACACAATAGAGAACACAGTAGTTTTCGTTATGAGGAAACCTAATAGGTAAAAACCCTGGGGAGAATTAGCACCCAAAAATAACTGTACTTGAGTATAATTATCCATGTTAAGAGATCTTTCAACCTTTTTAGGAGTTGTTCTTTACAATGCAATAAGTACAAAGACCTAGTTAAAGGTCAGACCCTATTAGCAGTCTTTTACAAGTAACCCTATTAGGGGTGAGGACTCACTGTCCAAAAGCTCACTCCTAAAATGATGAAGGTTGCAACCTTAAGTAGAACAAATATACACTATGTCTGATAGATGAACTATTTCAATAGACTTGTTGTCTTGATAATTCCAATGTATTCCATACTTCCACTTCTTCTTCACATAGACCTTTTCTTGATGAATGAAATGTCTCTAATGTCCAAAAATAATGGACATTCTTTTCTGTACTTTTTTTTATCTTTATTCTTCTCATTCACACTTAGCGTTCATCAAATGAACTACTATAAGTATCTTCTCTAGAGGATGTGATATTTGCTAGCTCTAGGAGTCCCTTCAATACTTCTTTAGTCAGCCACATCAACCACGCAACCTGATTAGAAATACGCAACTCAGACTGAATAAACATGATGCTTCACAAAGTTTGCTCCACCAAATTAACTCCAACTTCATGATTATGATAGAACATGTTTGGTGCATTTAGATAATTATAAAAATGAATACAAACACGCATATCCCAAAGATAGGTGCAACTCAAGAAATAATGTAATTACATCAGCTCTTCACAGATACTCTTCAGTCTCTGTAACTATCATAACTGATTAGCATAATTAAACTGAGACTTCATATCTGACTCAGCGTGAATACACATAGCATCTAGAACATGTATACACCATGGAAATTAACATGCATAGCTCTAGAAAATCTATACTGATAATTGCATATAGAACACTGATGTATATTATATGTTGTCATCAATGACAAACATACAATAAATTATTTGCATAGAAGCAAATCTCCAACAGTTTAATAAAACCATGCATTTTTTAGAGGGAAATGTGACTGCATGGAAGTGAGTGTATAGTCACATTGAGCAGTGTATTATCTACCACCGTTGAAGATTGAAGACTTGCCTACAATAGAGGAGTGTTATGGTCTTGGAGACACAAAGGAGTATTGGAGAGAGATTCCTCTGAATTGATAGGGATTTTCCTTTTTTAGTTATTGAAAGGGAGATTATTGAATGGTTATGTTGAATAATTAACTATGTTAGTTATTCATTTAAATTATTGATAGTCAGAAAGATTTCCCTTTGTTTAACAATTTTGAGTGTTTTTTATGGCTAAAAAACCATTCCATGAATGTTCTCTCACTTTTTATCATTGTATGGTCATGATTTTAACTTGTAAAATAGTAATCTAACCAAACAATGTGGAGATAAGTTAACGGAATTAGGGCATCACTAAGTTTTTATTTCAAAAGGACACTAAAATTCCTGCAAGGGTGTAGAAGTAGGATATCTTCTTAAAGGATGGCATTATTTTATGCTTGAATCCATTAAATGATTTCTTGGCAATAAAGAATCAAAATTTCTTTGGTTGAGGAAGTCCTTGGAAGGGAAAAAGTGATCATTGTTTAAATTGGATTGGACTAATCAATGACCAGTTGCATGAGGTACTTTCTTGTTTTCCTTTGAAAAAATCTTTCTACATTTTATCCTATCTGATATGTGCCCTATCCTGTAGAAGATACTATAATAGACTTCACTATGTCAAGAAGTTTGATGATGATATCAAAATGATGATTTTTACCCACAACTACAATTGCATAAATGTATAATAACTTTAGAAGAGTCAATGATGCATTCACTAGATAACTATCCTAGTCTTTGAAAGAGGATTTATATTAGATTTTATCTCTAGAAGCAGGTTGAATAACTAAAATTGATGTTAGTTATTTTATCCAGTTTATCCAAATCCCATAACTCAGGGTAGGAGGTTATGATGGTTGCATTGAAAATCTTCCCAAATTTGTGGAGAATAGGTTCATTCTAATTAAAGGATGCATGTATATGAGAGAGGTTATTAAACATTGCACAAAGAGATAGAAAACTAGCATATAGTTCCCATTTGAACTAGGATTATATAAATTTAATTCTCAGTGTGACGCATTAAACATTGTTAAGGAAATTTCCAAGTATGAATTCTCTACATTTGATTAGATGAAAATGCATTTTGATAGAAAAAATTATGTTTGGAACAACTTGCAATTAGGCTCATCCTACCATCATGTAATCCAATTAGATTATTTATAGGAAGATTTATTAGATGATAATGAATTCTGAAATAGAGATTGGATGAGGCTAAGCCTCACAAAATTAATGATTTCCAGCAGAAATGGGATATGATAGGAATTTTTTTATGATGGATTCAACCTCCTAACCTTACATATGAACCCATGCTTCAAACATATTAATTTCCTTTAGTTGATTGGGATACGCCTAAACATTATGACCTTTTTTTAATAATTGGAGAAGTGTTTGAGAGAACCAAGATTTTGGTTTTAATAAGAGGGTAGATGATTCTAAGACTAACACACAACAAGAATTAAAGAAGGTGGAACAAAGAAACCTCAAATTTCCACATCAACTTCAAATGATTTTTCTTCTACCACTCCTTCAACCAAATATGCAAAAATATCATGATGATGATGATAACAACCTCTCAATCAAAATTAACTTCTAATAAAATGTACAAAGAAGGCCTCCAACCAAACATTAAAGGATATGAAACAGGTAAAGGATAAGTTTATGAGTCCTACAAGAACAAAGAAAACAAGGAAAAAGTAAAGGATATATCCATTGATATAGTAGCATCAAATACAATAATGAATATTGATCTTGACTTAGGTGCAAAGATTGGTAAGTTTCTCTCTCATTTTATATTTGATCTATAGAAGACTAGTAGAACTCCTATTAACAGGGCCTTATTTCTTACACCAAATTTGTAATCAATACTATGAAAACCTTTATTTACCTGCATGAATTGAAAATTCTTCATCTAAAAATAGGCATAAAAAATCTACCAAAGGACCACCAAATGATGTAATGAAACATCTTTTGTGATCCCCTTATGCAACAAAGCCACAAAATATCAAGACTACAGCTACGATGATGGAGGATGATAATTCTAATAATTTTTTCCTTGAAGTTTCCACTCCCATTCTGCAAAAGGATCCAACCCAAGAAATTACAACAAACTTAAATTTGGTGAAAAGTGATATGGGTCCCCCAAATAGAGATGTAGATTTGCACAACATTAAGGTTAGTGCAACCAAATTGATGTATATAAGATAGAGAGATAAATATTATATGGATGAATTGAAGATGGTGGATTATTATTTGATTGCTTGAGGTCGCTTCTCAAACCTACTATAGGTGTGGAAAATTCTTTAAATGCAACTCTTAATCCCTATGTCAATGCTAACAAAGAATTAATTTAAAAAATCCAAGTTGATAATCACTTTAGTCAAGTAACTAGAGCATGGATCCAAAATATAAAAGATAAATGACCCCTTTTATTCATAGTATATATAATACATATCATTGTTTGATCATGACTAATAATGGGTTAAGGTCTAGGATTGAAACCAAAAAACAAGAGGATGCTACCCATGAGAAAACCATAAGTGAGCTCCAGGAGATTCTCATCATAGACATAAATATTATTGTTAGTGAAAAGATACTTTCAAATATCTATGATAGCCATTATATCATATGGATTGAATGTGTCAAATAGAAGCCTATCTTCTTGTATTAGAACATAAAAATATAACTTGTGGAATAATTTTCCAATGTTGGTTGTTAGATAATGATAAGTGACAACACATGAGATACTGTTACAGAGTCCAACTTAAGGACGAGTTTGAGAGTTTTTCAAAAACTCTATTGCATCTTAAAAAATTTATCAAGGAAGCATAAATAAAAATGGCATGGATTGAATCTGACTTAACATGGTATGAAATCATGCCAATAAATTTTGAAAAAAGTATGAATCCTTCAGATCTCGCAAATATTTGTGGGGACTCAAGTCAAGGAGTGTCATCATCATGCCTAGGAAAGAGATACCAGTTATTATCAAATCCTTAAGGAATTATAAAACTTGGAAAGAAAAATAAGATTCACCCCAATTACATGACCTCTATATCACCAAATGAGTTCATCCACTCAACCATGACAAAGATACTTTATGTTTTATGTTTTACTTTCTTGGTGTATGCAATTCTTGAAAAGAATCGGTTTCAAAATTGATAGTTATGAACTCAATTACTCATGGACTAACAAAATTTTTAAAACTAATGTTCATATTTTCTGTATCTTATATTCAAGATCTAAATCTATTAAGATTTTGTATCTATTTTTGCATATAGTCTTTTATTTTATGCCTGCCAATATATAAGTATTTCTTGTTACTTCCATTATTCAATTATTTTATAAATAATTCTAATGATACCTAACCATAAAACATGACTTAGTACACAAGTATCAGTCTCACATTTTATTTGGGATATTTTGAATACCTCGTAAAAAGTCATGCCGATGTAGCACCATACTTGATGAGGTTTCCCTAAAACCTTAGTTATAATGAGGGAACTTTTGAAGTAACTTGCTATAAAAACAATTGGGGTTGATTTGAAAATTTCACATAGAACTTTGACAGATATGAAGTTACGATACTCAAGTACCAAGTAATCTCACCTATTTTATAGGTTTTCTAAGTTTTGTTTGATACTTTGGTCTTCATGTCCTTTCATTCCTTTCAAAAACCCATTGTCTTGCAAACTTCCATTCCATTTTTTAGCTTCATATAGATGGTTTTTTTTTGGATTTTTTGTAGTTGGTTACTACAAATACCTTTTGGGGTGGGAAATATTTCAACCCATAGATAGGAAAATATGACAGAAATCAGAAATGTAGATAGAAATATCTTACTAGTAAGGGTAAAATTTAAAAATACTAACTCAAGGAAATGAGTTTATCGAGGCATAAAATGTGTGCACAGGCAATATAGAGTGCCTAAATTGAAGGTGTTAGATGTTTTATCATCCTTTGCAATAAAGAAGGTTAATTAAACTAATATGGAAATTTTTTAAGGAGATGTTATTTTATTAATCAAATTTAATGTTCACAAGGGAAATAATGCAACTATTATGTCATATTTTCATCACCATGAAAATATTTTACATAAGGAGTATTCTCTGACAAAAATACTAGAGAGGAAACAAGTGAAGATATTTTCACTTAAGGGGAAAATAGTAAAGATAGTTTTAGCAAATGGTGAGTGATGGATTTCAAATGTAATTTTACTCTACTCAAGGTAAAAGTATAATAGTCAAATTGGTTTTCACCTTTGGTGAAGATTTTTTAGAGGGGGATATGAGATGAATTACAAACTAAATAAAAGTAATAAGAATGAGTCATGAATACAAAGTAAGAGCATAATCCCCTCTAATCTACTCAATTCATTTGGATTGTAGCATAGCCTAGTTGATTGCATTTGGGTTTCCATTTATCTAAATTATATCCACCTCTGAATGATTCTACCTCAGATAATAACCTTACTATGACTATAACCATTAACAAAAAATACTTGGGAACCAGAATATAACAAGGAAAAAAAGGGAAAAGGAAAGTGAAGAAAATTTTAATGTAAAATCTCCTTCTCAACTAGGAATCTGAAAAGCAATGTTGAGTCCTAGAGGTAATAAATATATCTTTGCTAGGTCTTCATATTGACTCAAATCATAAACCACTTGGCATAATATAATTTTCACTTACCAAATTTATTTAATAATGCTATAAATAAAAAATATAAAGCCCCAAATTGAGGCAGGACCTAGTTTCTTCCCCATTTAACTATTCACAACTCATTTAAATAATATATAACCCCAGATTTTGAAAGTTTAAATATATAAGGGATAATTTTTTTTAATATTTTTTTAATAAGTAAGGAATTTAATATTTTCTTACTAAGTAAGGAATTCATAGAAAAGAAAAGTATCAGAAAAGTCAATATCTCAAACATTAAAAAAAAGGCTTGTTTGTAATCAACAAAAATCACACCATACACCAAAAATGACAAGACATCTATGCTGGGTGTAGATGAATATGGTGTGTGGGTTTACAAAGAATGGTTTGAGCCTTTTAAATGGGAGAGATCCCTTACTTCCTATGAGCACCAATGCAAACTAATAACATTAGTCAGGTGATATGTGTGAAACCTATTGCACATGTGACATGTTGGTTGTATTCCAGGTTTTGGTTTGTTTCCCTCAACTTTGTGGTTTCCCCTCTCCAAGTTTTCATGTTTTCAAGTCTAAACCTATGAGAATATTCAAAAGGATTGAAACCCTATCTCTTTTTTAGTATTCAAATTTGAAGAGAAACCCTAAGGTGTTGTTCACTTATATTTCTCAGTTACTTTTTTGCCTCACTTAAGTCCTGAGTTGTGTCTAATCGCCTAGTCACATAACATAAAACATCATATTCCTTTTTATCCCAAACTTATTTATTATCCTTTGTCACGTAGTCTCATGCAACATAAGAATATTCCTTTTTCTTTCCTAGACTTCATGATTTTCTTTGTATCGCATAGTCACAGAATCATTGAGACAGAACAGTAATATATTAAGGGGCCCACAGACAGGTCGGGAGGTCGCAAGAAATTTTTAGCAGTTAAGAGTTTATTATGAGACATTGCGATTTATTTGTGTCATGCAATCACTAAATAAGTTTGAGGCAAGGTGTGATGCAATAGCATTTGTCACACAGTATCTAGAAAAGATGCCAGTTAAGTTAAAACTTCTGAGACTACGTGACTAACCTTTGGCAGTTTTGGATAGAGCATAGTCAGGTTGTCACCAGATAACTCAGCTTTCAAATCAAGATAAGACATGTGTCAGGAGGTAAATGGACTTTAGAGTAATCACTTAAAGGTAAAGATTTATTTAGTGACTACGAGACTAACTAGGAGTTTCTGTTGGTCGCAAGGTCTCAGAATATTTTAAGGGTATGAGAAGTTACTTGTCGATTAAGTGACAGCCGTCAGATAAAATCATTGAAAGATCCTACGGTAGTCACCAAGTCTTAAAATAAAAGAACCTAAGAATAAAATTCCTCGTGACTCAGCGGCTAAGGGTATGTCATGAGGTCGTCAGATAAATTAAAGGGCATGATACCTTTGTCATGTTGTCTTAGGAAGTTTTGGGCATTCAGCATTTTCATTTAGTGATCGAGCGACTAAGGGTAGTCACGTAGTTAAGCAGAGGAAAGATAATATTTGGTGACTAAGAGATAACTATAGAAGTTAACACTAATAGTTAGTCGCATAGTATCATAAAAAAATGTGGGTTAGTGATAACCATTCGCGACTTTGATTACCTCATTGTTGCGTGATCGCCAAATGGTGACTGTGGTTAGCAAATGTAAGGAAGTTGTGTAGTCACCATGTCTCCAGATAAATCACGGGTTAAGGATTGGGGTCAGCGACAGAGAAAATAAGTGCAGTCAGGTGCTCACTTGATGCCAAATTTTGTAAAAGGGCGGCAATATCAAATATATCAGTATGAATCATTCATCGGCCAATCAGATTTTTAGATTTTGATTACTATGCAGAAAAGGGTAGCTAAGATGTATAACAGTGGGCCAATCCTAGGATGACATGTCAGCTCATTTGGATTTTATAAGGTGTTGTCAAGGATTCAGTTTTATGAATTTAATTTTTCTGTCACACTCAAGAAACTACGGCTAGGTTTTCAATTATGTTCACAGTATGTAGAATTAAAGACAGAATTGATGTTCTAAAAATCATGACCTATGTACTTTGACTGGTTACTATAAGGAGTTAATGGCTTATTCATTTGCATTTTCCTTTCTTTCAGAATACCAAAATTGGAAGAGTTCAGTTGTCTGACAAAGTGAAAATTTAGAAAACTGCAGGGTTTTCTGTTGTTCAAAGAGCTCATTGTTTCCAGAATTGTGCACAAGGCAGTCTGTGGACCTCAGTGATAGATTTGTTTCAATACAAATAAAGAAGAGGAGATTCAAGAACTGAAAACATGAGTAGAGCGGTAAGTGTAGCCTCGACCAGCGGTGAAGGTGAGAAGGTGGAGGAAGAGGCCAAAGGAAAAGTTAATTATTTAGATGAATTCCTTCGTTTGCTTCCTAGTTTGACTCAGAATAAAAGGGCAAATGCAAATGTGCTAATTCATGACTACCAAGATGTTCGAGATGCTGTTACTCTAGGAACAATAGGTTTTTCTCTTTTTAATTATTTTTATAAGAACTCTAATAAGGCCATTCCAGTGTAAAACCCTTGGACCTATGGTTTGGCCAGGTTAATTGTTCCTGATGTCTTCGTAGATGTAGACTTGTTCTTAGACCTAGCCAATCATTATGATGTTTTGTCCAAGACAATCAAAAGGAATGATGGCACTTCCCTATTGATATTGAATAGAATTTGTTCATGCAAGCCTTTGGCTTATATAACACCATGTACACTAGAATTGACATGATGAAGCAGCAACAAAGATATACTTTGAAACCTGGTATTGCTAGAAGCCAGTTGCTGAAACACATGCTGAAAGAAGTGAGAAAGTATTTAGATCCTATGTCCGGGACCAGCCCATATTATTAAAAGGATTTACACTTCTATATCAAGTATGTTTCCTATTCCCTATGTAGAATGCTAGGGATAGATGGTGATGTAGAAAAGATTAGTGCAAGAATTTTGATGATGGTGGTGGACCTACAAGAGGTCCACTCCAATACTAGTTATGATTATATTCAGCATATCATAGATGAAATGCATGAGGGTTTCATTGCAACACAGAAGAAATTGAAAGACCCAAAGGAGAAGGAGCCCAAGTTCTTACACTACTCCATTCTCATGCATCTCTTATTGCATTTCAATTTTGTTCTCATGGATGTTAATAATTTAGCCCCTCAGAGGTTCTACCAAGCAGGATCAAATCCTATCCAATTTTGGGTGAGGGTTTGGAATTACACTTCTAGGGACTATGATTATTGTGATTTTCAGAATTGGATCGTGTATCCAATAGTACAAAGTTTGGGGATCAGTAGAACAAGAATCCCACTAAAAGTTATACAAATGCTTAGGCCATGTGAATACATAGATATGTGGGGTGGAAAGCATAATTGGGGTGATTTATGTTTGGAAGAAAACTATACAGTCATCAGGGTATATGGGTGTATTCACCCACCTCACCTATTACCATATTATAATTATATACCAGCAAGAGTGGTAGCAATGGAATTGGCATGGCAGCTATTGTTGACAGACAATGAGCATTTTGCACCACATAAGAAGGGGACTTGGACCCCTAGGCAATTCAGAATTTTTAACTTCACAATTGGCAAGGGTGCTATTGATGCAGTGGGTCAATGGTTGGAAGGATATAGAATGGGGGTAGCCCCTTATAGATATATTGACCCAGAAGGTTTTATGG
>MU223335.1:1038132-1076707 GCA_018584345.1 Thuja plicata | reverse complement strand
GGTTGGCTCCTAACAGGGCTCACTTCAGAAGAGTGAAAATCAGTAACTAGTTGCATTGGTGGTTTTCCCAAATTGGGTTTCCACGTTATATCTGGTGTTACTTGTGTCACTTGTGTTCATGTTATTTTTTTTATGCATATCAATAACTGTGAATGTTTAATGAACAATGAAAGGTTAATTTACCGAGTAACAGTAATATATATTGAAGACATCTAAGGGACTGGTGGATTTATTTTTGTGGTAACTGATCCACCCCTCCCCTCTCAGTTACTCCATCCATATTTCCAACACATAGAGATCAAGAACCTAAATTTCAAAGGCCTATGGTTGAACAAATGTCCAAGTTGGAAATTGATTTAGAAAATTTGAGAATTGAAAAGGAAACCATGGAAAAAATGTTGGAAAAGGCACAAATGGAAGCTGCCACAATTGAAATGAAGAAAAAGATAGATTTTTTACAATCTTCAAAATATTCTTATACTGGACCAGAGCATAATACAACTTTTAGAGGAAAAAATTCTACGGCTAAAGAGGATGATAGTTTTCCAAGGAAACCACTACATAATGAGAGGTATAAACAATTTGATTTTGTTGGTATCCCAAGGTACCCTGATGCTTTTCCTAAAGATGTGGGTGATATAGGAGAAAAGCTCCCAAAGTTTGCTGGTAATAATGTGATTTCTTGTGAAACACATTTAAGGAAATTCAATGACTTTGTTGATGACTTGAATATCACCCATGAGGATGTACTAATGAAGTTATTTTTCTAGTCCCTTGTTGAAGATGCAAGAGAATGGTTTAGAAGCCTTGATAATGGCTCTGTTGTTTCTATGGATGAGTTGATTGAATTATTTAAAGATCAATATGGAGACAAAACAAATAAAGGCTTTTTATTGAATGAGTTCAATAACATCAAGAAAAATTACAATGAAGAGGTTACTGAATTTAACACAAGATTTCAAAGAGCTATGCATAAGCTATTCGAGAAGATAAGGCTAGATGAAGAGGTATGTCTAGCAACTTACTTAAATGCATTTGATTCCAAGATGGGATATGCTCTGAGAGATAAAAACCCCAGAACTCTCACTAATGCTTATAAAATAGTAGTCAATATTGAAATGAACAGAAGAGTGTCTGGTAAACTAAATAGGAGGGATGATGCAAGGTTTAGCAAGAGCAATCTGAAAGAGCCGGAATATAAGGAATACATGGCTCCTCAGAATGATAGACCTTCTTTCAATACTACTTATAATCCTCAAAACAGAATGCAAAATCATCCGTATGAAACTCAGTTCAAAGATGGAAAGCCTGTTACTCCACCTAAAAGGGAAAAAATAAACAATAAAACTCCAAACCCCCTACATAGAAATTCTTTCCATTTCTGCAATGAGGAGATATGGTGTGAGGCTTGTGATACTCCTCATAATCCTTATTTTTGTGTTGTCTCTTTGAATTTAAGGGCATGTGACAGACAGGAAAAGGATGAAGGGGAACACTGTGATCATAGTATGACCAATACCTTTTCATGCCTTGATCTTGATTCAAACAATTAGGAGGAGAACCATGATTCCTATGTCTCATAAAAAAGGATCGAGAATCATCACCAACAGATCTTATCTGATAGTGAGACTGATGAAACTGATGATAGTATAAGATGTTATGCTCAAGAAGGTCAAGATCTTCCACTCATAAGGAAAGCTTCAGATGAAGAGAAGGCTAGAATTATTGTTGAGCTAGTAAATAAAGCTAGAAGAAATTATCACTTAAGGAACATGGTGGTAGGTGGAACTAGTAGCCAACCTTCAGGTGTCTTTATAAAGGAAAACAAGGCTGACACTAAGTATGCTCAGAAAAAGGAAGGACCTAATGAAAGTGTAAATAAACACAAGGTCAAGATTGTTACAAAAGCCATAGAGCCAAATGTGGTTCATGAGTCAGTTCAAAAAGAACACAATGGGGAAAATGATGTTATTATTGACAAATAAAAGTGTTTAGATGTGAGGTATACGCTAGTAGACATGGGTTAGTGCCTGTCCAAGATGACAGTTAAGGTTCTATTTTTAGAAATGATGAGGATCAAAGAACATTAAGAGAAAGTGATGTCATTGTTAAATAGTGTACCCACAATAAAGGTTCAGGGTCCAGTGGTGGTTTTTGAAAAGCCAACTACAAAGGGAAATGAATTGGAGGTGTTGACATGTGAAATTCCTCAAATATTCCTAAATGCAACTTCTTCTCCAAAAGTTGTGGACCCATTTTTTCTCTCATTGATAATTAATGATAAAATGCTCAAGAATTGTATGATTGATTTAGGAGCCTCAAATACAGTTATGCCAGTTGAAATCATGAAGGCAATGGGGCTACAAGTTGATACACCTCATGGAAGATGTAGAGCTATGGATTCTAGAGAGGTTCCTATAATTGGAACTATTGAGACTATGCCTTATCGACTAGCGGTTTTCCCTGATGTAGTGATGACAATGAATGTCCTAGTGGTTGACATACCACCTCATTATGGCATGTTGTTATCAAGAAAATGGAGTGCTTCAATGGGTGGTAGTATACAAAATGATTTATCTTATGCTACTTTCAACATTGCTGGAGAAAATGTCAATGTCTTGAGAGAAAGCTAAACTCCCCACATGATAGAAAAATATGAGGATACTCATGTAAACTGTTGCATTGACATAGACATGGAAAATTTCAGAATGGAAAGAGATGAGCATAAAAATCAAGAAGCTGACCTTTTGAATAGAGAATTAATTTTTCAGGAAGATAGATTTTGGAAAATGTACTTTGATGGTGCTTGCTCTAAACAAGGATCAGGGGCAGGGGTATTGTTGATATCTCCATCAGGTACAACTTTTAAATACTCATTTCTATTAGACTTTCAATGTACAAACAATACTACAGAGTATGAGGCTTTATTCTTGGGACTTGAGCTTGCTACCAAACATGGTATAAAATGTTTAAAGGTTTATGGTGATTCTGAGTTGGTGGTAGCACAAGTCAGATCTAAATATGCTGTGAAGAATGATAGATTGAAAATGTACAAACATGTTATTTGGGATCAACTTGAGATGTTTGATGCTTTTAATATAAATTGGATAGAAAGGTCAAAAAAAATTATGGCTGATTTTATAGCGAATGTGGCTATGAAAAATGATGATTTGACCTTACATGGAATATCAATACTTGAAGTAAAAACAAGACCAGTTGTCCCGGACAACATATACAACTAGCAGTTGTTCCAGGATGATCAAGATAATTTAAGGTTCATGCAATGTTTAGATCACTATGAGAACCAAAGTATAGATTGTGGTTCCTTATTGGAACAGCATGATGGAAAGGACTATATCTTTGGAAATGAAGTTGTCCAATTAAGTTCTAATCAGATTCCTAGGGGTTTGGTTGAACTTGAGGCATTGTTTATAACTCAACAAAATGATACATCCAAGTTAAGTAGTGCTAATGCTAAGGATCTAGAAGAAATAAACTTAGGATCTAAAAATAATCCTCAAAAGGTTTATATTGGAAAAGGTTTAGATTCTCATGTAAGAGTAAACCTGATTAAGCTATTAAGAAAATACACACATGTCTTTGCTTGGTCATTTGATGACTTGAAAGCATATAGAGAAGACCTTCTTCAGCATGAAATTCCTTTGAAGTTAGATGTCAAGCCATTCAGGCAGAAGCAAAGAGCTATTAATCCCTTGTTGGCTCCCAAGATGCAACAAGAATTGACGAAACTCAAAGATGCTGGGATAATCCAGCCTATTAGACATTCTACATGGTATCAAATCGAGTGCCAGTTAGGAAGAAAAATGGTGACATCAAACTATGTGTTGATTTCAGAAACCTCAATATTGCTTCATTGAAAGATAACTATTCACTACCAAATATGGAAACAATGTTGCATAAGGTAACTAGTTGTGAATTGTTGTCCATGATGGATGGTTTTTCAAGTTACAACCAGGTTTTAGTTAAAGAAACAGAGCAGTATAAAACTGCATTTACTACTCCTTGGGGAACATATGTGTATATCAGAATGCCTTTTCGATTAATAAATATAGGAGCAACTTTTCAAAGAGCCATGGATGTTTCTTTCAAGGATTTTATAGATCTATTCATGGTCATTTATCAGGATGACTTGACTGCATATTCCAAAAGGGCTTTTGATCATTGTGACCACCTGGGTAAAATTTTTAACAAAGCTTTGGAATATTGTGTTTCATTGAACCCTAAGAAGTGTCATTTTGTGGTCAAAGAGGGGAAGTTACTGGGACATATAGTGTCCAAAGAAGGGATAAGGATAGAACCTGAGAGAGTGGAAGTAATTCAAAGAGTAATTAATCCAAAAAATTTTAAATTTGTTCAGTGCTTTTTAGGGAAGATAAATTTTGTCAGAAGGTTTATAGTCAATTTTGCAGAAATTGTTAAGCCCATTGTGAAATTGATGAAGAAAGATGCTAAGTTTGTTTGGAATGAGGAATCTCAGCAAGCATTTGAAAGAATTAAAGAGGCAGTATAAGAGGCTGTAGTTTTGAAATCTCTAGATTACACCAAGCCTTTATCTTTGTTTTCATTTGCCTCATTTCTTACTATTACTGCCATATTGCTTCAAAAGGATGAACAGGGATTTGAACATCCTATAGCTTTTTACAGTAGATCCTTGCAGGCTGCAGAACTTAACTATGAAATAATGGAAAAATAGGCTTATGCATTGGTTAAGGCTGTAAAATCTTTTAGACCTTATTTGGTTTGTGCTAAGGTACAGGCCTATGTTCCTCATTCAGTAGTAAAAGATATCCTTACATAGTCAGAGGTTACTGGTAAGAGATGTAAATGGATTACAAGAATCCAAGAGTTTAATCTTGAGATTAGTATCACCATACAAATAAGAGGACAAGGTCTAGAAAAACTTATGACAAAATAAAATCTAGATTTAGTGTAGCTGAACCAGACAGAGATACATGATCAAGCTATTTCTAGTATAGGAAGGCAACCATATTATACTGATATTGTTTTCTTTCTCAAAAATGCTAAGTGCCCTGATCATTTATCTGAAAATCAAAGAGAAGTTTGAAGTTACAAAATCAAAGGTATATTCTGATTCAGGGAGATTTTTTTTGGAAAGATAAGAATGGTATACTATTGTTGTTCCTTGATAGATTCTAGGCTGAGAGGGTTTTGGCTAAGATGCATGAAGGGGAATGTGGAGGTCACTTTTCTGCTAAGACCACCGCCCATAAGATTTTGAGGTCAGGATACTATTGGCATACCTTGTTCAAGGACACATATATTCATGTCAGGAAATGTCAACCATGTCAGAGATTTTCCAACAAATTAAAATTTGCAGGTGCTCTGTCGCTGAATCCAGTGAGTACTGAGGCTCCTTTTGCCATCTAGGGGATTGATTTTATTGGTGAATTTCAAGAGAAATCTAGTGCAGGACATAGTTGGATACTGGTGGCCACTGATTACTTTACTAAATGGATTGAGGCTATCCCTACCAGGAGAGAAACAAGCAAGGTGGTTACTGAGTTTCTCATGGATAACATTTTAACAAGGTTTGGTGTGCCTAGTAAATTAGTGATGGATAATGCTAGGAGTTTCAGATCAGAAGAAATGACAAGCTTCTGTGAAAGGTATGGGATTACACTATCATACTCATCTCCATATCACTCACAAGATAATGGACAAGCTGAGTCTAGCAACAAAAGCATATTGAAGATACTAAAAAGGACTCTGGAAAAAAATAAGAAAACATGGCATACAAAGTTGAGGTTAGCCCTTTGGGCTGATAGGGTAACACTCAAAAAGGAAACTGGTAAATCCCCTTTTGAATTGGTATATGGTTTACAAGAAAGGTTGCCAATGAATAATTTATTACCTATTTACTAGTTTATACAAAAAGAACATTTAAATGTCTCTGACCCAATGCAAGACAGAATGATACAATTGATAGAATTAGATGAAACTAGGAGAGATAGTCAGAGGGAGAACATAAGGTTACAGTAGAAAATGAAGTATTTGTTTAATAAAAGGGCTACCAAAAGAAAGTTTTAGGCGGGTGACTTAGTTCTCCAATGGAATGCAAGGGCAGAAGACAGAGATAAGCATAGGAAATTTGAGTCTTTATGGTTAGGACCTTATATAATCTCAGAACATTTTGGCAAAGACTCATATTTGTTGAAAGATATGGAGGGAGAAGGTTTTGAGTTGCCTATGCATGAGCAATTTTTGAAACCTTTCTTCAGATGAAAATCATTGCAATGCACAAGTAAATATGTATTATTTGTTTAGTTTTTTCCCTATTCGTAGGTTTTGTAAGTGTTTCCCTCCTATTTTTGGTGTTCTGCACCATTTTTGTGTTGGTCTACAACCAGAGATTTGGTGGTTCTTTGACGTTAACCATGTTTAGCCAATCATCATTAGAGCTACTATTGGTTGTATTCCAGGTTTTGGTTTCTTTCCCTCAGCTTTGTGGTTTCCCCTCTCAAAGTTTTCATGTTTTCAAGTCTAAACCTGTGACAATATTCAAAAGGCTTGAAACCCTAGCTCTTTTTCAGTGTTCATTTTTGAAGAGAAACCCTAAGGTGTTGTTATCTTATATTTCTCAGTTACTTTTTTGCCTCTCTTAAGTCATGAGTTGTGTCTAATCGCCTAGTCGCATAACTTAAAATGGCATATTCCTTTTTATCCCAGACTTAGTGATTAGCCTTTGTCTCATAGTCTCATGCAACATAAGAATATTCCTTTTGCTTTCCTAGACCTCACAATTTTCTTTGTATCGCATAGTCATGGAATCATTGAGATAGAACAGTAATATATTAAGGGGCCCACAGACAGGTCGAGAAGTCGCAAGAAGTTTTCAGTAGTTAAGAGTTTATTATGAGACATTGCAATTTCCTTATGTCACACAATTGCTAAATAAGTTTGAGGTGAGGTGTGATGCAATAGCCTTTGTCGCATAGTCTCTAGAAAAGATGCCAGTTAAGTTAAAACTTCTAAGACTACGCAACTAACGTTTGGCAGTTTTGAATAGAGCACAGTCAGGTTGTCGCCAGATAACTAAGATTTCAAATCAAGATAAGACATGTGTCAGGAGGTAAATGGACTTCAGAGTAATTTCTTAAAGGTAAATATTTATTCAGCGACTACAAGACTAACTAGGAGTTTTTGTTGGTCGCAAGGTCTCAGAATATTTTAAGGGTATGAGAAGTTACTTGGTGATTAAGCGATATCCATCAGATAAAATCATTGAATGATCCTATAGTAGTCACCAAGTCTGAGAATAAAATAACCTAAGAAGAAAAGTCCTCATGAAGCAATGGCTAAGGGTATGTCGCGATGTCGTTAGATAAATTAAAGGGCAGGATACCTTTGTCGCATTGTCTTAGGAAGTTTTGGGCATTCAACATTTTTATTCAGTGATCGAGTGACTAAGCGTAGTCACACAGTCTGGCAAAGGAAAGATAACATTTGGTGACCAAGAGATAATTGCAGAAGTTAACACTAACAGTTAGTCGCATAGTCTCATAAAAAAACATGGGTTAGTGATAACCGTTCATGACTTTAATTTCCTCATTATTGCGTGATCGCCAAATGCTGACTGTGGTTAGCAAAGGTAAGGAAGTTGTGTAGTTTCCATGTCTCCAGATAAATCACAGGTTAAGGATTGGGGTTAGCGATAGAGAAAATAAGTGTAGTTGCGTGGTTACTTGATGCCAAATTCTATAAAAGGGTAGCAGTATGAATCATTCATCAGCCAACTAGATTTTTAGATTTTGATTACTGTGTAGAAAAGGGTTTCTAAGATGTATGATAGTGGGCCAATCCCAGGATGACATGTCAGCTCATTTTAGTTTTATAAGGTGTTGCCGAGGATTCAGTTTTATGAATTTTATTTTTCTCTCACACTCAGGAAACTACAGCTAGGTTTTCAATTATGTTCACAGTATGTGGAATTAAAGACAGAATTGATGTTCTAAAAATCATGAGCTATGTACTTTGAACGGTTACTATAAGGAGTTGATGGCTTATTCATTTGCATTTACCTTGCTTTAAGAATTCCAAAACTAGAAGAGTTCAGTTGTCTGACAAAGTGAAAATTCAAAAAACTTCAGGGTTTTCCATTGTTCAAAGAGCTCATTGTTTCTAGAATTGTGCACAAGGCAGTCTATGGACCTCAGTGATAGATTTGTTTCAATACCAATAAAGAAGAGGATATTCAAGCACTAAAAATATGAGTAGAGCGGTTAGTCTAGCCTCGACTAGCGGTGAAGGTGAGAAGGTGGAGGAAGAGGCCAAAGGAAAATTTAATTATTCAGATGAATTCCTCTGTCTGCTTCCTGGTTTGACTCAGAATAAAAGGGAAAATGAAAATGTGCTAATTGATGACTACCGAGATGTTCGAGCTGCTGTTACTCTAGGAACAACAGGTTTTTCTCTTTTCAATTATTTTTATAAGAACTCTGATAAGGCCATTCCAGTGTCAAACCCTTGGACCTGTGGTTTGGCCAGGTTAATTGTTCCTGATGTCTTCGTAGATGTATACTTGTTCTTAGACCTGGGCAATCATTATGATGTTTTGTCCAAGACAACCAAAAGGAATAATGGCACTACCCTATTGATATTGAACATAAATTTGTTCATGCAAGCCTTCAGCTTATATAGCACCATGTCCACAATAATTGACATGATGAAGTACCAACAGAGATATACTTTGAAACCTGGTATTGCTAGAAGCCAGTTGCTGAAACATATGCTGAAAGAAATGAGAAAGTATTTAGATCCTATGTCTGGGACCAGCCCATATTATTACAAGGATTTACACTTCTATATCAAGTATGTTGCCTATGCCCTATTTAGAGTGGTAGGGATAGATGGTGATGCAGAAAAGATTAGTGCAGGAATTTTGATAATGGTGTTGGACCTACAAGAGGTCCACTCCAATACTAGTTATGATTATATTTAGCATATCATTGATGAAATACATGAGGGTTTCATTGCAACATAGAAGAAATTGAAAGACCCAAAGGAGAAGGAGCCCAATTTCTTAAACTACTCCATTCTCATGCATCTCCTATTGCATTTCAATTTTGTTATCATGGATGTTATTAATTTAGCCCCTCAGAGGTTCTACCAAGCACGACTAAATCCTATCCAATTTTGGGTCAGGGTTTGGAATTACACTTCTACGGACTGTGATTATTGTGCTTTTTAGAATTGGATCATGTATCCAATAGTACAAAGTTTGGGGATCACTAGAACAAGAATCCCACTAAAAGTTATACAACTGCTTAGGCCATGTGAATACACAGATATGTGTGGTGGAAAGCATAATTGGGCTGATTTCCTTTTGGAAGAAAACTATACATTTATCAAGGTATATGGGTGTATTCACCCACCTCACCTATTACCATATTATGTACCAGAAAGAGTGGTAGCAATGGAATTTATATGGTAGCTATTGTTGACAGAAAATGACCATTTTGTGCCACATAAGAAGGGGACTTTGACCCCTAGGCAATTCAGAATTTTTAACTTCACAATTGGTAAGGGTTCTATTGATGCAGTGGGTCAATGGTTGGAAGGATATAGAATGGGGGTAGCCCCTTATAGATATATTGACCCAGAATGTTTTATGGCAGTGGTAAGAAAACTATATACTCCTACAATCCCCAATACGAATGTCCACTATGAATGCATAGAGGAAGATGCAACAAGGAATATCTTAGGTGAAGATGATATTCATACAAGAAGGCTGAGGATTCAAGAGTTGTTAAATCTTGAGAGGCAAATAAAGAGAAATGGGTTGGATTTTGGGGGTTTTTACCCTGATCTCCCATATTTTGACAGGATTAAAGCCATGATAGACAACTATTATGTGCTTATAGAACAAATTGATATAGTTCTTGACAAAAAAGGTGCTTAGACACCTGATTATTTAGAGTCTGAATACAATAGTAGTAGTGACAGTGATTATGCATTTCCTACTAGGTATGCCCCACCATAGAAAGACATTGTTGAAATGCCACAGTTGCAAGGAGCAGAGGGCCACACTGTGGATTTGACAGTAGTCACCCAACCAGATGATATAGAAGAACCTACGATAAAGAGGCATAAACTAGAGATAGGTCAGCCTTTAACTGAAGGGAAAAATAAGAAGAAAGATAAGGCTAAGTCCTTAGTACCTGGCAATAGGTTATATGATCATAACCTAAGAAAAACAATTAGGGAGGGCAAGAAACAACACCCTGATTTAGAGGATGAGGTTGAAGTGCCTCTTAAGGCCTATATTGATGAAAGATTGATTCATCAACAAGAATTTTTGAATGATGATAACTTTGTGAAAACTGAGGAGTTCAAAGACTTCCTGAGATGGTATAAGAAAGAACAAATAAGAGCTAAACTGATAGTTCTTTGTAAAGAGACCATAACTAATGAGGCATTTGTGGCTTTGCAAAATTATGATCCTGAAAATGAGGATATTTCACCAGAGGATGCCAGGAAACTAGTACTAGGAAGTGGAATACTATTGGTTGAGGGTTGGGATTTAGCATCCACCTTCATAATTGATCAAATAAGGAAACATCTAGAACTTAGGATGGCTAGTGAAGTTCAGATAGGTGATGTAATAAAAGGATTTGGGTATAGCCCAAAGTCTCAAGCCTTTGCAATGTGGAGCCTATGTCCAAAAGATCAAAAGCCCCAAGTGGTGAATATTCAGGAGAATATGGTGGGCAGTCAAACGGTGTGGATGATGCAAAATATAGGGGATTTGGAGATATCCCAAATCATGACACACTGGGCTCACTTGAATGAAGACAAAACTAAACAATTGTCTGATAGGTGTAGCACATTGGTGGAAGAAACCAGCGCATTGACAAAAGATAGAGAATTATGTCGGATGCAACTTTATCAGCGGGACCAAATGATAAAGAAATTGATGGAAGAATTGGAAGCAAAACCTGAGGTAATGTATGTACCTATGCAGCCACAACCCTTGCAAATTGAAGACAAAGAAAAGTCTGAGGAGGTGGTTGAGGAAAAAGCTGAGGAAGAGAAAGGAAATAAAATTGCTTTAAGAGCATTAAAAGGTGTGTTAGAACATAGAATTGAAATTCTAAAAGATAAAATTTATGTTGTACTTAATACCTATAAGAAATTGACAGCTTTGCATACTAAGGTGATGGGGTATTTGGCTATCCTAAACCCCTATTTTACTAAGTGGTCTACTAGGGTGCAATTATTTGAGAAGCTAGCATCATTACAGGCCCTGAGATCAGATTTTCCAGAAATAGTCACTGAAGTTGAAGATGAGATCAAAAGAGTTAACATTGCTCTCTCATTATTTAAGGGCAAATTGAACCAAATTGAGGTAAAGTTAAGACATTTTTCTGATGATTTTAACATATTTATACCTTCCTAAAGAGGAGATGATGATCAATTAAAGGCCTTAGATGCCTGGAGGGGTGAGTTTGATAGTAAAATGCCTAGTAATGAGGCATTTATTTTAGGAACAGATATTGATATAGAAGGGTTCAATAAAATATTGGACGAAGCTTTCAAGGCAGAGACTGATATCAACAAGTTTCTAGCAGATATCAAAAATATCATTAATGCAAGATGGGAAGGCAAAGGGTCCAAATATAGAGTACTCAAGACTTCAAGTGGCCATCAGATGATGAAGTGAAACCATGGGAAGTGATGACTACACCTAAGAAAAAGAAGCTAGCAGTTGAAGAAGAAATTTTGGACGATGAGTAAGGATGACTACTTGGCACCTCACCATTGAAGATAAAGAGGATAGTTATTGCAAAAGAAGAGTGTAGGTAAATCTAAAAGAACGGTCATCTAGACTCAACATAACTACTACCATCTACCATGTTTACTATCAGATTCAAGTGACTAGATCAGGAGAAGAACAAACAATATCTATTTTTATCTTTTTGACTTGGTCATTCCATCGCTTCTTCTCTCTCTTTCTTTTTGTCTCTTCTGTATTTTTAGGGTTAGGTTTTCTAGGACCATCCAAAGCTTGTAGCATCCTTTTGAAAAGGATTCCAAGATGGTTGAAGACCTATATATAGAAGAGAATTGTATTATGTAAAAGGAGGATGAAATATAACAAAAAGAATCAGTCTTTCTAAATTTGTGCCCGTGTTCTTTCAAGCTTCAAATCTTTTTTATGTATAATGGAAGGATTACATCAATAAAATACGGTGCAATTTTACTCTTCTTTATTGTTGTCTCTTTATTTCCTGTGTATGTTTTTTTATGCTTAAAATTATAAGGCATTCCGAAGCATTCTAGTTACAAGGTGACTATCTAATTACTTGCAAGTTTCTTTCATATAAAGAACTAAGTTTTGTGAGTAATTTCAAGAAGCATATCAGTATTTAAGTATTTGATACAGTATTTTAGAAGTAATCAGATAATTTTTAAGGCATCTTATCTTAATTTCATGTAGGTTGTAAGGCATCTTACAGTGTTTTGTTTATGCAAAAATTCAATCTTTTGACTCTACAACCCAAAGGATTGGCACTGATCTAAGTCTGGGTCTGATAATCTATCATCATCTAAGTTTTCAAAACATTCAAAATTATTCCAAACACACTTGTCACTAAAATATATGAGCTTAACTCATCGAGGTCTTATGTCAGCAGGACAATGTCCACTTTGTTGATTCTTTAGAGAGTGAATCATCAGGTTATCCCTCCTAAAATCATAAGGAAGAAGGATGCAAATCCTTAACTCATTGGTTTATGTTCTCAAAACCATAGCCTAGCTTATAGTACTTTGTTTTAAGTTAGTCATTGCAATCTCTAAAGTATTCTATAAGTTGTTACAGTGAGGTTTTTGGCTCATACCCAGTGAATGAAACCATCCACCAAATGAATAGACTAAAATATCAGTAATCTTTAAATGGTAAAACCTACCTGAGTCTGTGGAGCTAAAAAATAAAGAAGGATATTATCCAATCCTTAGAAATTAGCCTTTCTCTTGCCTAAAAGAGGTTGCAACTGAGTATACCAGGTATACTGTCATCATTAGGTAAGTGTTGCAAGAAAAAGTGCTAACATGAAAAATGATGCCCAAAGGTGGGGTAGGAGGAAGAATACACAAATTTTGGGGTTTTGAGAACATGTGTTCAAGAACTTCCAAAGAAGGGGTGGAGCCTGTGAAACAACAACGACGATCAACTCTATATGCTGAGGATGAAGGTGTAGCATGTCCTAAGAAGGAATGATCATATCTTTTGAACTAATGAATGATGATAATAATGCTAATATATAGTTTAATATGACTCTAAATGTCAATTTTGTTTGGGTAATTTCTATAGGGATATGTTTTAGAATAGTTATGTCTTACATCAACCCTACAAGTTGGCTCTACAAAAGTGGTGGGAAGCAATTTCGAGTCTCTCATGATGTGGGAGTGTCCAAAATATATTTTTTAACATAAGAAGTTTGTTGCATGAGAAAAACCTAAAAGCCCATTAGATAATAAAAAGGATTTTATTTTGACTTTTTTTTTTCTTGTTACCTTAGCACTGTCATAATTACGATGCTATTAGGTAGAATTACAAAAGAAAACCAAAATCACAAAAATAGTTTCCTCTGTCAAAAGTGTTGGAAAGTGGCTCATGCAGGAGTGTATAGGGGTTCTCATTTATGGAAAAACTATAGTTATGTATGGTCTCTTGGAGTGGAACAAGGTTTTTGTGTTAAGAGTTTGTAAAAATGACTAAGTCCAGCAAGCATTTTACTTAGTAAAGGGGTACAATTTTTGGCAGAGAACACTATAAAAGATGAAATATGACATGGAAGCTTAGAGAAAAGGTATTTTGGGATATGATAGACCTTTAGTTAAGGTTGCTTGAGTTTTGAATTTCATAGATGAAATTTATAGATAATTGAAGTTAGGTGAAGATAGTGTAGCAGTGAGAGAGAGTGGTTGAACAATTGTGATGATTGAAGGAGTGTAACATGTAATCCAAAAATACTAAGCTAGATTTGGATTGGGTCCTACACTAATTTTAGTAATGTATGATCACTGACTTTTTATTTTATTTTAGAGAGAGAGAGAGAGAGAGAGAGAGAGAGAGAGAGAGAGAGAGAGAGAGAGAGAGAGAGAGAGAGATGGCTTCAATGAAGGTGAATGTTCTAAATTCCAAGAATAAAAATATAAAGAATGGATAGATGAAGAAAGATCTATACAAGAACACACTAGAAAGTAGATCGGATCTCTCAGAAGTAGATGATTTAGATGAAACAAATTTGGTCACATGAAGTGAGATTAGAGAGGTAAAATTCCTTACAAACCTTTTTCTATTTATTGTTTCAATTGCTATGAATATGGACACAACAATATAGAATGAAAAAATATGATCAACCCTAAACTAATAAATATTACATTAGATAAGAAACATCAAATAAGATCATTTGTTACAAGTGTAATAAATTTGGGAACATAGAAAAGTATTGCAAGTTGCAGATTAATCAGAACAGATCATCTCGTACATGCTACATATGTAACAATAAAGGACATATAAATAAGTTTTGTAGTTATAATCAATCTACAGGGAAAAAAAGACTACTAACTATTGTTATAAAGAAAAATATTGGTGATGTTGGAAAGAATATGGTAGAATACATGGAAGAGTTTGACAATCAATTTGTGAAAAAAAAATGGTAATTTATTGAAGGTAAAGAAACCAAGTGAGGAAATGGTTTAGGGAGAATCAGTAGATGCTACTAAGTCTTTTCCTAATGCTAACATTGCTACATAAACCTAGATGGCCAAGCATGGCCTTAGAGGGAGCTTTGGAGAAATACATAAAAGACCATCTAGCCCCTTTTTATGTTGATTAAGATTTTATGAGATTATAGGGAGTATGTAAGATTGGTTTGAAGCACCTATCTTAGATTGCACATCTATACACACTATACCTTGTGATTACCAAATTGTTCATGGACTCAATCATTGCATAGTTGATTTTATAGGGATCTGTTTCATTCTTTTCACAATGAACTATAAGGGTAATCAATGGAACTTATCTAATCACTATCGGAAGAGAAAAGATGAAGAAGAACAACAATTTTAGCAAGAAGGACTAAAGAGGATATGGATTTTTTGATTGATTGAAGCATGAATTAATATATTCAAAGAACAAAAGGAATTTATATTACTTGTGGGCGTTTGAATATGGATACTCCTATGAATTTTTATGTAAATGAGAATCCTAGATACAAATTCAAGAGGCATCCTTACAAATCAACTAAAGATAAAACTAAAGGTTCATTTTATCAACCACCCTATAGAGTTCTACATGTATAGGATATTATGGCATATATCCACACCAAGTATCCGTCTCTACAAAACTTTGAGATCTATAAGGAAATGAAGAACATGATTAAATAGGATGGAAAATGGAACCTATGAGTTTTATCATATTGAGAATCTTGGTATGATGAAAAGGAAAAGAGCTCATATTGAAGACACTTTTATAGATAATATGTTTTCATTTAAGAAAAACCTAATTGAAATGTAACATAGTATCGTGAAGGAACTATTTGGGAAACTAGATATTTGAAAATAATTAGCACCAATTGAGGGTGTACATATTAGAGTGAAAGAAATTTTGGACATGATACTATTTATATCTTATGATGAACATGAAATAATTTTGAAAGCAATAAAACCATTGTTAAGAACTCAAGAAAGATTGATAAAGATAATGGGAAGGAAGTATGATGAGGTTATTGAGAACACACACAAGGCCATTGATAAGAGCCTAATAGAAACTAAACCTAAGAAGTCTCCACCTCATAAACCTAAGGTACTAAGCCTAGAATTATCCTAAGGGGAGATTCCTCCAAGCCTACAATAATCAAAATTTATTCATCTAAGGACGGAGAAGATGATAGTCAGTTTGTTAGTTCAACAAAGAAACCTTATTTCTTTGTTGCTGGTGTAATTGTGACTTTGGACACCTCACTGGATACTAATGACCCTTTTGAAGGTAATACTAATAATATACCTGATTTTGATAGAAATAATGGAAAATATATAGAGAATCCTACTAAGGAAGAGCCCTCTAAGAGTGAACAAAAAATGGGCTTTGCTTAGGCTAAGAAGGAACGTGATAATAATAAGGATGAAGTAAAATAATAAATAATTACAGTTGTATTTCTCATACTTATTGTTCAAAAGTGGAGATAAACATTGAGTACTGATTTTGAGAGAATGGATGAAGATGAATTAATGTATCTATCCTACATAGAATCGTCTAAGGAAAATAGAGATTAGAGTAGAAAATTGAGAAGAAATCAAGGGTATTGGAAAGGCAAGTTGATACTATATCAACAAACTCCTACCTGTACCTTTAATTTCAAAGGAAAGGAAACTACAGAGAACTTCAATAAGGCATTAGATGACTTTGATAGTCAATATGAGTCTCAGGAGAAGATCAGTGAGGTCAAAGATGAGAAGACTTAATTTGTAAAGAATCTAGAGGAAGTATGCAAGTCTATTACATGGGACTTGGGCATATAGGGCAATACTATTTTTGAAGTGAAGGATTATGTGGAACATGGAAGGAGATTATAAAGGTATTGTATAAATCCTATTAGACACCTTAAGACAATTGAGGACACCATTGCACATGACAAGAAAACACTAGAAAAGATGCTACATAGTTGTGAGACCTCCTCACACATTATTTTAGAGCTAGAAAAGAAAGTGTCCAGACAGTTGGACAATATAAGTCAGTTGCAAACAAAAAAAGGGAGATTTATTGTAACATGTTGTGTGCTAAATATTTTTATCACTCCTAAGCTATAAATTGTTGAGATACACCTTTCTCACAAGGAGAAAATAGCAAAGGCCCTCACAGAAAGCATGCCTATTGAGTTAAAGGGAGAAGAGACATCATCATTTGAGTTGAATAGAATTATCTATCTAGGTCAATTTTTTGTAAAAAAGTGGAATACATAGGAAAATATCTTGGAAACATCTTTCCAGGACATACTTCACATGGTCTGAAATTGTTTGTGAGAAGTTGTACAATATTGATCTATTCTACATTTTTATGTACACCTTTGCTATTTGTGTCAAAGGAGGAGTAGTTTATATGAAAAATGTATAGAGAAAAGATAGAGAAGATAATTTGGGAGTAGTAGAGGAGATATATAATAAATAATATGCATACAAAGTAGAGTATGTACTTAGTCATTATTTTGTATTGAGCAGGTAGTCATTTTTCACTAAATGTTGTCATCAATTACAAAGGGATATATTGTTGGAAAGTGGCTCATTCAAGAGTGTATATAGGTATTCATTTATGGAAACACTATAGTTATGTATGGTCAATTGGAGTGGAACACCATTTTGGTGTTAAGGTTTTCTAAAAATGACTAAGTCTAGGAAGCAGTTTACTCGGTACATGAGTACTATTCTGGGAAATGAACAATATCTATGATTAAATATGACATGTGAGATTAAAGGAAGGTATTTTCAGATATGGTATACCTTCAATTAATTTTTCTTGAGTTTTGGAGTTCAGAGATCAAAGTTACAGATGATTCAAGTCATGTGAAGATACAGTAGCAGCAAGACAAAGTAGTTGAATAGTCATGATGATTGAAATAGTTTAATGTGGAATCCAAATGTGCTAAGTTGTATTTGGATTGGGTCTTACCCTAATTTTTGTAATGAATGGTTGTGAAATTTTTATTTTGTTTTTGGATAAGAGTTGATCATTTTTTGTGAAGTATTTGGAAGTGGACGAAGTATGAGATAAAGTATATATATGGAGGTGTTTTGAGAAGTGAAGAAATTAGTGTTGTGATTGAACGAATGGATGCATTGTGATGTTAGAATTTGACACAAGGTGATACAACCTATATCTAGAACTACTTAAGCATAGAAGATTCCTGTATAATTTTATTTTGATATAGCATTGTAAAAAAGATAGACTTGTGTTTCTAAGAGTTGTGTGCTCAGTGTATACCCCTAATAGGGTTTTGTAATCCTTTAATAGGAAAATGTACTAATGTAATACTAATTTCCTAATAGGGCTAGGTCTCCTAACAAGGAATCAATACTTTTAGTGCATATTTTTGGTTATCATACCCACCGGGGTTTTCGCTTGACCAAGATTTCCATGTGAACAAAATCATGGTGTTAAGAGTTGTGTATTTTGTATTTATGTTGTTTTCATTTCAATAATTATTTATTTAAGCCATAAATTGCTAACTTTATTTGTAAAGTGTTGTAATCCTAATTCACCCACCCCTCTTTGTATTATTTAATCCTAACAGGAAGTTGTCATTGAAATTTCACCCCAAATATATTAGTGTCATAGCTTGGAGATACAAAGAACTAAATACTTATGATACCTTGGTCATAGTACATAAAATCCCTCTAAAACTAGATTCTAAACCATTTCGACAACTTTGGAGGCCAGTAAACCCAATGATGGAGCCATTAATATAGAAAGAAATTCAAAGACTGTTAGATGCCAAGATTATCTTTCTGATTTGACATTCCACTTGGGTCTCAAATCAAGTTCATTTAAGAAAAGACACTAGGTAGATAAGGTTATACGTAGGCTTCCAAAAATTGAACAAGGATTCCAACAAGGACAACTATCTACTAATCTCTTTAGATGAGGTGTTGCAAGTAGTAAACAGGTCTAAGATGATTTATTTCCTAGATGGATATTTTGGATACAATCAGGTGATGCTACAAGAAGAATATCGATAGAATACAAATTTTACCACCAAATGGGGGACATTGGCCTATCGTCGAATGCCATTTGGCTTGATAAAAATTGGGGTAACCTTTCAATGAGAAATGTGAATGAATTTAAAAATTCTACATGGGAAATATATAATTATTTACATGGATGACGTCACCATATTTTCCAAAAACCAAAAAAATCATAAAGATGATCTACGAAGGGTCTTGAAAAGATGTAGGAGATACAAAATATCCATAAACACAAAGAAATGTGTGTTCGGTATCACAGAGGAAAAGTTGAAGGAAAAAATCATTTATGAGGTAGGCATATTGATAGGCCCTAAACGGGTACAAGCCATTCTTAAATTAACCTCGCCCAATAGCCAAAAGGAACTAAAATGTTTCTTTGGAAAGATAAACTTTGTAATAAATTTCATCAGTTGTTTCAGAGAAATAGTAAAACCATTAAATGACATGCTAAAAAAGGACACAAAGCTTGAGTGGACTGCCCTAGGAAAGAAATCATTTGAAGAAATAAAAATTGTCATTACCATAGTTCCTATCTTGGTCATCCTGGATTATAGTATGCCCTTTAAGGTATATTAATTTTCTTCTAAAATTTCATGCACAAGAATCCTCATGCAAAAGAAGGATAGAAAAAATGAGAGGCTAATTGTGTTTATGAGTTTCCCTCTAAAAAATACTGAGGTCAAATACCCAAATTTAGATAAAAAAGTCTTTTGTAATAGTCAAAGTAGTGAAACATTTTTGACACTACATTCTTGATACAAGGAAGGTAGGATAGAAGAGGCCCAAGAGACTCCCATCTATCCAAGCCTCCTTGCATAACAACTCAGAAGCATCAACACATGAAGGGAGAGAAGAAACAATATAATTTTATATTATTTCATCAAACTTATTACATGTTTGTCTATAAGGCCTTCCCATTTTCTACCATAAACATTCAGATATTTGCAATATAGTCTTCATAAATGTGAGGTCACAGACCTGCAATCAAAATATTATATTAAACTACTATATTTTCCAATTGATCCTAAATATATACAAGAGTCCACCAAAGAGGTCAGCACTCAAATCTCAAATATCTGATATAGGAAACAAAAAATCACCAAATTTAGGTCCACACACATCCTAATGATAGATCCCAACATAAAATATGCTATAGAAATTAAATGTAGAAGTCGGCTAGAAGATCCAACATCAAAATACAAAATTTGATAAGAAAGCCAACCAAGAACATAAACTAGTCAGTGAAAATCCACTAAGAAACCAACATATACTGAGACCTCTTGGTAAAGAAAAAAAAAACAAGTAACCTAGCCCAATTGGAGAACAAAAATTATTCATACAATCGACCAAAAGTAGTTACCAAACACTTTACCGAGCAACCTCTAACAAGCTACTAAACCAAAGAAAACATATTTTTGGTTGATCATGATTTCCACTGAACTCAAGATGCTCTTACATCAGACACCTAGGGTTAAAAGAAATCATTCTTTGGATCATGTGTCAGGTCCAACCTGAATTGAATCCAACTTAGATTGATAAATCCAAGATGATTCCTCAATCAGTCTATCCTTCCATTCTATCAGATACTCCATGTAATTCTCTCTTCTTGTACTTCTACCAACTTCTTATGTCTATTTCTTAGGATAATCACTTGGTACTGTCACTTCTTCACTTGGTTCATGAGATTTATACAAATCTAAAATATTGAATATAGGTGATCTATCAATTTCATGAGGTCATTTTACTTTATAAGCTTTTCCACTCTCAAATATTCTCAATATCTTGCAGGGACCAATTTTATACATCTTCAATTTACCATATGTTCCAATAGGAAATCTACCTTTCTTCAAATGAACCACAACTACATCACCCACTTCAAAGGTTTTATGTCTTCTTGATCTATCCGTACTATTCTTATATTTCCAATTACTTTTCTCCAACTTTTGTTTTACATCCTAATGCAATGTCTTCATGAACTCATCAAAATTTTCACCTTCAAAAATTCATTTCTCTTCCCCGACAATATCTCTCAAGTCTGATATACCTCTCGGTTGTGTGCCATGAACAGTCTCATAAGTTCTCTTTCCAGTACTTCTATTTACTTCTATTAACTAAATTTTTATATGTAAACTCTTCTTATGGTAACATCAAATCCCAATTAATTGGTGTGTCCTCAAATAAGCATCTCAACAAGTTACTCAAAATTTGGTTTACAACCTCTTTTGTCCATCAGTCTATAGATGAAATATAGAACTATAATTCAATTCGGTGTGTAGCTTCTTCCAAAGTGTTTTCCAAAAATAGCTAACAGACTTACTGTCTCACTCAGTGATGATACTCTTCGATAATCCAAGTAATCTAACAATATCCTTAAAGAAAATATCTTCTATGTACTGCATCTAATATTTTCTTACATGGTATAAAATACATCATCCTAGAAAATATATCCACAACAAAAAATATGGACTCATTAAACCTCTTTTTGTCCTTGGTATGCCAAGAACAAAATCCATGCTGATATCACTCCAAGGTTTCTCAAGAATAGTGATCACTGTATACAAACCAATATTCTGACTTACTCCTTTTGAAACTTGACAAAATCCACAAGTTTTCACAAATTTATGAACATCCTTATACAACTAAGGCCAAAAATACCTTTTCTTAAGCAAACTCAATGTCTGATCAATACAAAAATTTCCAAGAAAACCACTACTATGTTTTTTCCTTTATCAAATTAGTTCTCATTTATCCTCTTGGTATACACAACTGAATACCTTTCAACAACATATATTCTTGAATGAAATAGTCTTCATACTTACTTGGATGATTTGGAACAAGTGCTCTGCACATTGTTCACTACCTAGAAAATCTAGGTCATGTTCATACAAATTCATCATATCATCAAAACTAAGAACCTCAATTCTCATTTTAGTTAACAAAGATTTTATTCTACTCAATGCATCAGCAACTCGATTAGAAATTTGACTCTTATGCTTTATCACAAATGTTAAAATATGCAAATGCTCTACCCATTTCATATGTCTCTGATTCAACATATTTTGACTACCCAAGTATTGTAAATCCTCATGATCAGTATACAACACAAATTCACTTAGCATCACATTATATCTCCATTTCTCGAGAGATTAGACAATAGAGAAGAAATCTTGATCATAGACAAAATATTTCCTTTTATCATCTTTCATCTTTTCACTAAAGAAAGAAACAAGTTTACCTTCTTGAATCAACACAGCTCCTATTGCACTTCCACTTTCATCATATTCAAGTTGAAATACCTTATTAAAATCAGGCAAGGTTAATACAGATAATCCAACAACCTTTTGTTTCAAAGTCTCAAAACTCTTATGAGCTCCATGTGTCCATTTGAATTCTCTTTTATCTGTTCTTATTGTCTTAGTCATAACATTACAAATAGAACTGAATTTTTTGATAATTTTTTTGTAAAATATTTCCAATCCATGAAGTTATCTTACCTAGCTAACATTCTAAAGTGTGGGCCAAATAAGTATAGCTTCAAATTTGTTTAGATCCATCTTTAAACCATCAACTAAAGTCACAAAACCTTTCATTAAGGAACACTTTTTCAAATTTATAAGAAACTTTTCCTCTTTCAATATGTGCAAAAATGTCCTTATATGCATTAGATACTCTTCTCTAGTCTTTCTGAATATCAGAATATCATCCAACTTTACAATCACACATTTATTCAATAATTTCTTTAAAACTTCATTCATCAACCTTATAAACGTACTCAGTGCATTAGTTAAACCAAAAGGCATAACCAACCACTCATACAAACCTTCTTTTGTCTTGAAAGTAGTCTTTCATTCATCACCTTCTCTGATTATTACATGACGATATCCACTCTTTAAATCAATTTAGGTAAAATATCTTTCTCCACTCAAACAATCCATTATATCATCCATCCTTGGTATAGGAAACCTATACTTAATTGTTATCTTGTTGATTACTCTTGAGTGAATGCATATTCACTATTCTCCATTCTTCGTATGTGCCAATACAACTGGTACTACACATAGACTTAAAATTTCTCTTATCAAACCTTTGTTCCACAACTAATGAACTTATTAGTTCAGTTCCTCATTTTCACTCGGTGTCAATCGGTATGGTTCCTTATTTGGAAACCTAGCTCGAGGAATCAGATACATACAATGAATAATGTATCTCATTGGTGGAAAACCATCAAGTACATTATCTAAAATGATCTATTTGTACTTAATAATAGATTTCTCAACATCTATAGGAAATTTATCTTATGTATTCTCACTTTGTTTCTCAGGAATCAAAGCATAAAAAATATCATTTCTTTTCAAATCCTTCACAAAGTGTCTACCTTCCATCAAACAAAATTTCAAAAATGTACATATTTCTCCAACAGATTCTTCAATCAAAGGTAACAAGATTTTATTCTTACCATAAACCCAAATAGTATATCTATTCACCCTTCCATCATGTATAACACGTCTATCATATTTCCAAGGTCTACCAAACAAAATATGACAACTATCCATAGGCATAATATCACACAACACTTTATGATAATACTTTCCAATTTTGAGATTCAAAAAGCATTATTCACTCACCATTAATGTATACTCTTCCTTGATCAATGAAATATGATAGGGCTTCAAGTTCATCATTCTTTCCAACTACAACTTTGTGACCATTTCCTTAGATGCCAGGTTCTTCGAGCTTCCACTATCAATAATTACCTTCAAAACTTTGTCTAGAAATCTGGATATGGTATTGAAAAAATGTTTCCTTACATGATCTTGCTTATCTTTCTCACTCCATAGTATCCTTCTATTCATTAGAGTTCCTTCCTTCTTAGGTTCATTTGATGACTCCTCTTTCCCCAAATCATTTCTTCTACTACTGACTTTATTTCTTGCATGTGTACACTCAAAAGACCTATGCCCTTCCTCACCACAATTGTAACAAGTTCCTTGGAACCCACTTCTTCTATAACCACCTCAGGAGTAATTTCCTATTCCCTTGAATTAACTTCGACCTTTCCATTCAGTCTTTCCTCTATCTTGATATGTGTTTGAATTTGCCTTGTCTTTTCAAGATCTATTGTTTCCACCATGAGATCTACCTATCCCTATAGGGAGTCTACCACCTCTTCCTCTTTCCCTTTCTTCATATCTTTTGTTTAATTTCTCCTCAACTTTTAGGGAAAAATGATAAGCCTCTTCAAGACACTTCATCTTTATCAAGATGATCTCATCTTGTATATAAATTCTTAATCCATTCATATATCTTTCTATTCTTTCCACTCCGTCTTCAACATGTCTAGATATGATGTCTAATCTAGAAAATTCTTCAGTATAATTTTTTACTGAGCTGTCTTTATGCTTCAAACTCTTCAATCTCCTAAATAGGTTCATCTAGTAATCACAACATGCAAACTTGGATTTTAATTTGTTTATAATCTTATCCCATACCTTGATCTTGTCTTTTCCTTTGTTATTTTCATCTAATTGTAGATGCTCACACAATAAGGATGCATGAACTTTCAGCTTTGTAATAGAAATATTTACTTTCATGTCTTGTGATATATTTTCATACTCCAATTACATTTCCATCTCAGTTATCCAATCTATCAATTCATCAAAATCAAAGATTCTACTATAGTAAGGAGGATTAAACTGAGGTGTGGACTTCAAACCTTTCAAAGATTTCAGAAATCTTTCTTTTTTATGATCCATGTCACACATGTAAGTGAAGCTTGCCCTTTCTCTTCTTCAACTTCATCATCACTAACATCTTCAAGATGTCTTCCTCTATGCTAGGTTGTTTCAACAACTTGCAATATTGCAACAATCTGTCTTTGCATATTAGCTAGACCTAGATCTTAATTTCCTCTACAATTAACCATCTTGAAACCCTCAAGAATTATAGGCTAGATAGCAATAAGCTAACCCACAATAGTATTGACAACTAGGGTTAGGGTTTATAAGAAGGAACCTAGATCTAAGCTTTCTCTAATACCACCTGACACAAGGAAGGTAGGACATAAGAGGTCCAAGGCACTCCTAGCTCTTCAAGCCTCCTCTTAGGACCACTCGAAAGCAACAACATAGGAAGGGAGAGAAGAAAAAACATAACTTTATATTATTTCATCAAACTTATTACATGTTGGGTTGTAAGGCCTTCCTAGCTTCAGCCACATACATTCAGATCTTTACAATATAGTCTTCATATATGTGAGGTCACAAACCTACGATCGGAATCTGCTACAAAACTACTATCTTTTCCAATTGATCTCAATTCTATCAACATAAAAACAAATATATAGAAGAGCCCACTAAAGGGATCACCACTGAGATCCTAAATATCCAACATAGGAAATAGAAAAGACCTAGATTTAGGTCTACACACATCCCAATGAGAGATCCCAACATAAACTACACTACAAAAATTAAATGCAGAAGTCGGCAAGAAGATCCAACATCAAAATATACAACTCATTAAGAAAGCTAATTGAGCACAAAAACTAGTTGGTGAAAACCCACCACAAAGCCAACATCTACCGAGATTCATTGATAAAGAAAAACAAAAACAAGTAATCGAGCCTGAGTGGAGAAAAATATGTCTTCAGCTGATCGATCAAAAGTAGTTACCAAGCACTTTACCGACCAGCCTCCAACATGATACTAGACCAAATAAAATATATTTTTGGTTGATCAGGATTTCCACTGAACACAAGATGCTCTTATATCAAATCTAAGGAGCATAGTGTTCGACATAGTTTCGTAAGTAGGTGTGAATTCCTTGTTAATGCCAAATAATAGGCAAATGAAGAGGGAACTTGATGGAAATTCTACAAGAGTTTGAACTCAAGATTCAACCTATGAAACTAGTAAGAGGCCAAGGCCTCATGATATTGATGGCCGATGTAGAAGAGGTTTTCATATGATAGAATTACATAGATCAAGGGGTGATTTCAAAGATTTGGTATCAATATGTTGTCTATTATTTACTTTAGTATCATTGTGTGCAAGGGTTGAATGGATCATTGAGAAGATCCTTGAAGATTATGATTATTTATTATATGCTTAAAATTTGTTGATTATACAAATGTAATTATGATGGTTTGTTCCTAAGATTCTTGAGCAGACTAGAATAAAAACAAGTCTAGGGTGATTTCTATGACAAGTATGGCACAAGCCATGGGTCTGCTAAAGCTACCCCTCACTAGATCCTTAGAGAAGGATACCACTAGATGACATTATTAAGAGACACAAAGGAAAATGTGAGATCTTTCCGCACTTTCCAAACTAGTGCCACCCGCAAGAGAAACCCAAAAGTTTCCTTACAACTAGTATATGACACATATGTTTTCCCAATGGGGTTTGTATTTTGTTAATACCATTAACCCACAATTGTCTATATGTCATAGGTTTATCTTTATTGCTACGTACTATTGGACACACTGGATAAAGGTGCAGGCATTCAAAAACCGCACTACCAAAGTGGTGACCAATTTATGGAGGAACACATTATAACCAGGTATCGAATGCCATTTTATCTAGTATGTGATAACACACCCTCATTCTACTCTTCTAAAATTGTGCAATGAGATTTTAAAAATTAGGTAATTTTGAAATTCTCTTCTAATTATTACCCGCAAGGAAATAGTGTAGCAAAATCCACTGACAAAAATCTTACAGTTCTATGATCAAACACCTTCTAGATGATAATTGCATGAATTGGAAAACATAGTTAAAATATTCTTTGTGGACCAATCAAGTGAGGAATAAAAATGCCCTCAGGATATCGCCCTACTATCTACTCTATGGTCTACAACCCATTTTTCCTATAAATCTAAAAATACAAATCTTAAGATTCATGGATTAGTACATTGAAGGTGAGGATAGGGTGTAGATCTGACTCATGAATCTCCTTTACCTAGAAGAAAAGAGGATTATCCCCCTAGAGCACATATTGAAACATCAAGCTATTTTCAAATTTTGGTTTGATAAAAAGAGCCACTATAAAAAATATTCACGATCTCCAACCTTGTCCTCATGTGAGATAAGGCATAAAAAAATTTGGGCAGCGATACCAAATTTCAAAAATTATGCACTGATCCCTATCAGAAATTGGAGATCTTGAGAGGAAAAACTTTCAGAATTAGTACTTTTGACAGGGAGTTGGTCCCATTTCAAGTCAACGACTACTTACTTAAGCATTATTCTAGTTCTTGAAGGGGACATTCCTTCTGTCTCATGTACCATAATAGATTAGTTGCTTTCATTTTTTCTTTTTGTTTTCTTTGTTCCTTCTTTCATGTCTTTCTTCTTTTTTTTTGTATTTGGGCCTTTCAATTTTTTTTTTGGGTTAGTTCATTTTAGATCCATCACAAGTAGTCCTCGGTAAGAGGCAGGGGTATTTCTTAGTCATAATCTATAAGTAAATATATATTGCAATAATTTGTACCCAGGGGTCAGAAATAGTGATACCACTTATCGACAATCAAAGTGATGTTCAATGTTAATCATCCTAAATCATATAATACATTAAAATACGACACTCAAAATATTGGTTTCTTGGGTAGTTTTCAGTTAAATCCAACAACAAAATCTTGACTAGGGAACCCACTAGTCCTAGAACCCTTCTCTATCACTACCTGACTCAAAAAGGAAAGAGTAAAGAAAGGGAGGATAAAAGAAGAAAAAATGTGAAAGAACATAAATCATTCAAAGCACTAGTCGGTACTGATGATAACATTCTTATGCCAAGGTAGAATAGTCTAAGAGTTTCCTAGGCTTATAAAAAGCAATAAACTAAAGATATTCAAAAGATAGCATACTGAAAGGTGCATGTGGCCCAAGCCGCTCACTTGTCAAGAAAGAAGAAATGATTCCAAAATAGGGGAATCCTCCGAATACCTCAACTCCAATGTATCATCAGAAGATAGAGAAGGTTGACTCTAGAAATCTCTACCAAGGCTATACACGCATAGCCAATAGTAGATAAAGTTTAGATTGGGACTCGGGGGGAAATTTTTTAGGGCTGTGGATGCCTGATTGGCAGCAAAGATCTTCTGAGGAAGCCCTTTTCAACATTTTTGGGGTTGGTTCTACCTGACAGTTATCTGAGTTATCTTCAGAAAAAGGGTAGAAGGAATGAACATAGAAGTACACACAATGGAAGAAATGATAGGAGATTTCAAATTTGAGGGTTGGTGAAAGAATATTTCCACTAATGCTCCTTATGTTTGGTTTATTGTGAGACAAGTTTCTTACAGTAATTTTCTCATAAATAAATGCCTTTGTCATTTCCTCCTTTTATTGGGGGTATTTGTTGTGGTTCCACAACACACTCCTCTTTTTTGGCCACTTGTCCATGGGGCCTGCCTTATCTTGGTTTTTTTTGTCCCCCTTTTTTTCCTTTGTTTCTTCAACTATCTTTTTCTTTAAGCAAAGCCTTTGATAGAAAGCTCTTTTTGTCCTTTAAGACTTTCAGCCTTTCAGTGTTCTACGGATCTCCGAATCTCTAAAATTTTGAAAGGCCAAAGTACCATGCAAAATAAATTCCTTCATACTTTTAGCCTCCAAAGCCCCTATGAAATGTAACTCATTAGGTTTTGGACTTTTAGCTTCTAAAATTTTCAAATCCAATGATGATGTCATTGACTCTGAATGTCTATAAAGGGGGTGACAACTTTTTTTTTCTCTTTCTACATTTTTCCTATGAATTTTAGACTTCTTTTTTGATGGATTTTGTTGTGTGCACCTTCATCTTTTTTATTGAGATCATCATTTTTGCTATTCTCCTACCCTTGTATTTTTTAGGTAGGGTTTCACTTCTATTTTCTTTTCACTTTTTTTTTTTGTTTTATTTCTAGGTTTTCACTACGTGGGTTGGGCTCTAGGTTTACGGTTATGGTTGTTTAGTTGTTTAGTATTTTTTTATTTGTGTGTCTTTCAAAGAGGGACCCTTAGAGTGTCAATTCTATCTTTTTATAGGTGTTTGTTTCTTGGTAGTTAACAATCCTAGTTTTTCATCTTTGGAAAGGCTGAAAATATCACTTGAGAAACTCAACAAACTATCAAAAAAATGTTATATCAAAGTGAGAGACTCTTTGAAAACCTTCACACACTAAAATGACGAAGAGAAGATCTACTCAACTCCTTTTTACCATTCACACTTTTGACCTCCAAAGATCTCTCCACCTTTGAAGTGTTGAAACACTGAAACTAATCTTCCAAGCATTCATTGAACCATGTTTTTCACCTTTTAACACTACCGGCCTCTGAAGATCATCACATCCTTCACACTTCGAAGCTTTGAAACTAAGCTTCATTGAGGACCTATCTTTTGTACTTTTGGCCTTTTGGAGGCAGATCCTTTTTTGGTAACTGAATGCTTGAATGTCAAAAAAATATAATAAAGCTTTTTCTTGATGGTTTCTAACTCTTGGGCTTGATTTTCTAGGTTCTTTGTGGTTTTCTTGCTTGTTTCTTAGTTATTTTTTAAATAGAGTTTGTTGATAGCTCCATATTTTCTTGAAGAATGCCATAAAAGGTAGCTAGATCACAAATCAAGTACATATTCAAAGCATATCATGTTTTCTCTAGGGTCAAGAACCTCCACAACAAGGTCACTAATACTGAAATCATAAATGTAGATTGGAATGACTTTCTCACCAGATGTGCTAACCCTAATAGGACATCAGCTCACTACACTACTCTGGTGCTTTCGAGTCTGGTCCATGCTGCAAGACACCGAGTGTCTATCCTTTCCTCATATCTCATCATGATCTTTCATAACACTAAATCTCATATGAAATAGTAGTAAATAATAAATGAGATATTATCCTTTACATTAGACTATATAACATTGCCAACATCTTCCACTTTCCAAAGGGGTTTGATAGGTTTTATAAATTTTCCATCAAAAAATGTTTGGAATGGTTCAATAAAAACACCCTAGATGCTTATGATATTGTGAAGAAAGAATACTTGACTCAACCACTTCCTAAGGAAAAGATAGAAAAAATACATATGAGAAGGGGATACCTAAAGGATGATATTCATGACATAGTCACTATACTTAGTAGGTTTTATGGACTTCCTCAATCCATCCAAATTGAACATTCCCTGATTTGTTTGATTGAAAGGATCAAGGGATGATTGGGCTACCATCCTTACTAAAAACTTTGATAAGTAGTTGATCACAGTAAAACATAACCCTGATAGCTACATGATGTCATATATGGTTTACTTGTTAGAAGCCAAGGAAGAGTACCTGAGGTTGGTATAGAGAGGGGCCTTTGGGAATCCAAATGCATGGCCATTCATAATGTGCCCTCAACTAGATAGGAAAAAAAATATGGATGACAATATCCAAGATTACAATATTGTAAATCACACGTTCATCTTTGTGATTTTCCACTCCATCAAAGGTGTCTATGCGAAGAGAATCTCCAATGAACTAGTTTCTAAAGTGAGGGCAATAGTGGTGTATTAAATTCCATTAAAAAGTTTCACATCTATTAGAGTGGCAGGGAACACTTTTCACCAAAGAAGCTTCCCTATATCATTATGATGGGATAGTTATTCTGGAAATAGCTAGGTAGCTTTCTAATGCCTATGAGCACATCACGCATAAGAAGAAGCACTATTACTTACAAGACATGAAAGTATGCAAGTTTATTTTTTTTGTATGGGATGAATGTCCCTTAGAGTCCATTGGAGTGATTAGAACTAGGTAAGACCCAATTGGTACCTAGAGCTAGATCATGCAGAGATATTATTTTCATGAGCCTCACCATGAGGATCATCGGATGAAATGCATAGATGACTACAAAGTTAGAATTTAAGACTAATTTAGGATTCCCCTTAAACTTGAAAAATATTCTGTAGAGATCAACATTCCCCCCAAAATATGGGAAAAGAAGATAAATAATGTGTTAGATCCTTTATATAATGAAGACAAAATATATGCGAGAGCCATCTTGAATGCAAAAAAGGACAAGGAATAAAATGACACTGTTGATTTCAAAGGTAAAAATGTCATAAAAGCCATGAGGGACTAGATTAAAAGGAAATTCAAAATTGACCATGTACCAATGAAACCACAATTAGATCCACCATCAAAGGGAGATTGAAAAATAGGGGAAAGGGTTGTAATTCCCGAGTTTAAAGAGGCAGCCCTTAAAAAATCTAAAACAATATGTAGGAATGATCACCTAGTGCTATATGGCTCCAATCCAAAAGACAAACTAGTAAAGAAGAGAATGAATGGTAGAATATTCCCACCTCTTGATCAAACACAAGCCATAGAGGGAAATTCTCCTACTATATGTCAATCTACTACTCTTAAACTCACAGGAGCCAGAGCTACCCAAGAAGAGAAGAGAATGGTCTAAAAAAGAAAGAGATCCTCTACATCTCCATAGTTGGAAACCTTGCAAGAAGAAGTTCATAAGAAGAAGAAAAAGAACATGTACCTTTAGCAAGAAGAACATGATTGGGGACAACCACCCTCAAAAATGAAAGATCCTATAAAGGATGTCATGATCAATGAAGAAATAGGGGCACAAGAGAAACGTGGAGAGCCTTAAGATTCCCTTGGTCCTAATGAGTTTTATATCTTTGACTTCCAGAAGCTTACACGATTCAAGGATCAAAAAAAAAAAACCACTTGATCATGCTACATATGTAAATGTGGAGGGGAAAGTACCATTGGTCCCATGTGTTACTTCTTACTCCTTTGTCCCAATTCACTATCCCCAAAGTTCAAAAACTAATAATTAAATTAGACTCATGGAAAAACATGGATACAAAGATGTCTTCATCTTCCATAGAGTATATAGACACAAATAAGGAGGTAGAAACACACGATACCCCAGGGCTCCCAAATATCTAGGCATCACACATAGAGAAAGGAGAGTTACCCAAGGACACACTCATAGATAAGGAGGCTTGGAAGGAAAAATATATAGATGATAGGTTATCCACTTCACCTCCTAACCCACTACCACTCCTCCTCTCACCATTCTAACTCATGCACCTAATCTTCAACCTTTCACTCAAAAACCCACTTGTCTCCTTGTTTTTCACATTCCAACTCCTCCACCTTATCTTCCAATATCTTTATCAGACTTAATTACCCAAACACCTCCATCCACAAGTTCAACACCATCTTTTAAAGAAAGAAAGAGGTTGGTACAGGTCTATGGAAAAAAATATGGACCAGATCATCAAAATATTTTGAAAACTCCCAAGGTGAGGAGTTTGCAAGGGGAGAAATTACTCCTCGATACAAACAAGAAACTAAGGAGATAGATACAACCACTTGAGGGAAACTAAGAGATGTAATAGAAAAAGTAACAAAAGAAGAAGAGAATTTAGAAAATAGAGAAACTTGGGAAAATGAAATGAGAGGAGAGGAAGAAACAAATGTCCAAAGTACATGAGAATCAAATTTGATTTTAAAAATTGCCCCATAAAAATCAGTCATTGCCTTCACCAAAACCACATGGTTTAATAAAGAGATACAATGAACAAGGAGGGTTTAAACCAAAGAGGAGGACACAAACATGGCACTTTTATGCCAAACCTTCCACCAGGGTGAATCCAGTGCACTTGCAAGGACAGTGTCCTATGTCACTGAAGACAATAAGGTTTTATGAAAGGAATGAGTGGTAGTACCTACAATAAGTACTCACCAATTAGAAATAACTCTAGAATATTACACTTTTGAAGAGGTTGTCTTAGGTGAACCTACAAGAAAAGGCAGTAAAATAATGGTAGCCTTAGGTTTGAAACATGCACTTGGATTAGTGGATAAGGATGAAGAGAAGATAAATTCAGTAATAGAGAAGAATGAAGCACTAAAAAAAATAATTCTTAAAATAGGTTCGCTTGACCCAAATTGCCCAAAAGCCTCATTACAGGTTGTTTTAGAAAAGTGGATTGTCCCAAAATTACCAGCAAAATTAAGACATTATTTTATTCAGGATTATATAAATTGGAAGGTTGATTTGGAGAAGTTAGTAGAGGAAACCATCAAATAAATCTTCAATCCTTTTAGGATTATCCTAAAGGAGGCCACAAAATTGGTGGACATGATGGGTGACAAACAACGATTGGTCGTTCAAATAGAGAGGTAGAAAAGGGTTCTTAAGGACCTAAAGGTAGTAAGGTTGCATCACATCAAAATTTTGGTCAAATTGTATGAAGGTTCTGAGCTAGATAATTATGGGACCTGGATTTGGGATATAATGAGAATGATAAAGGTATATGATAAATGCCTCCACAAGATCAATAATAGGAATGAAGGAGTCATGAATTGGGTGGAACAAATAGAGAAGTTCTTCATAGGTATATACCTAGAGATATATGATGATGATGATTCAAACTAAATCTTATTCCCAGTGAAGAATTTTGTACAATAATTCAAAATGGTTTTGGCTAGTATCAACACCAAGGAGGACTTCCAACATCTTTTCATATTCAAGGATGATATGCAAAGAATGTTGGAAAATGAAGAAGAAATCAAATTCTTCGCCTCAAAATTAACCTGTTTCAATGAGAAGCATGAGAAGCACCTTAAGTATTTTTTTCATTGAATTTGAGGAGGTATAGGAGATAGTACAAAGACTCCAAAAGGCCCATCTATACATTCTCCCAAACTGACGAAGTGTCCAATTTTTTACTTAGTTCAATTTTCCATAGGGGAATTTTTTTCTTTTTCAAAACTTAACTATTTTTTTGGGTTCATATTTTTTTCCTTTTGACCTCTGAAAGTCTATAATTTTTGGGGGATCTTGAGGATCCATACCTAGCCAATTTTTAACCCTTCAATTTTTAGAGTAGGGGTCATGGTTCAAAATTTGTGGGCCATTCCAGCATGAAAGGGATCTACATGACAAAATTGTTTCAGATCATACTTCCTAAATATTTGGGTTCATTTTTTCTTTACTAAAGGATAACAACTAGTTGTACTCATGCAAAGGGGCTAAGACAAATATTCCAAAGAAAACTCCAAGTTCCAGATATAGACTATCGTTCAAAGCGGTGGAGCTCTAGTACTAATTTATTGTTTTCTCAGGTGGATTTGGCCTTGTTTTCTTGTGCAAATAAAATGTAAATAGATTAAAAGTTTATGTAATCTTGTTAAATATTAGCTTAGGAATAGATTTTCTTAAGTAAGCTCTAGATTTATTTTTGTTTGGATATTCTTAGTGTAGATTGAACCCTTGTTTTTGGGTTCCAATTTTTGTAATTGAAGCCTTATATATTGCATCAAACTAATGTAAAAGGGTTTGATATTTTATGCAATAAAGATACATGTTGTTGGTGCTTCTTTCATTGTGTGACTTCTTCTACTATCTATGCAAGATTGATTAACGTGTGTTTATGCTTGTTCGTCCATTTTAGAGAGACAACTATGCTTATTATCTATGGATCTACAATCAATTAAATTGGAGTTCACTATTTTTAATTATTCTTGCTATGATGAATGATTGGAAAGATTATTATATTGATTCAAATATATATCTATCTCATGTGTGCATGCATCCCGTGTCTTCACGATCTCATATATTTTGGACAATCTTGCATTGGGATAAAAGTTTCTCCAAAATATTGCATTTGTTAGGCATAGAATTGTGACTTGGTCTGATTTATGTTCTATGTGTTTCTATATTTCCACCATTCAAATTTCAGAAGAAGGGATCGATGATGGTTTATGTCCATTATATTTTATATTTGTAAATTTTCTTACAATTCTTGTTTCTCAAATCTTTTGATCTTTTTAAAATTGGGTTAGAAAAAATAATCATTATAGATTTTGAATTGGATTTGCATCATTAGTAAATTGTATACATTGGTAAATTGAGAAAATAAAAAAGAGCACAAAAGTTTTTTTTTCATTATGAAGACTTGAAACGTACGAACACATGCCTCCTTGTGAATATTCACATCTATCTTTAACTGAGTTTACCAAGCGGTTGTACCATGACCACGAAGAACCTTGGGAATAAACTTTGTTATTATTTGAAGAGAGAAAATAAGATCTCAAATTCCTAGGAATTGACCTATGTAAAAATAACGCTCAATAGTATCTACTATGATATTTCAAGTGCAATTAATATTTCTAAGAATCTAGTACAACATTCAAATACAAATCATATATCAGTCAAGTTTCACTTTTTGAGAGAGAAGCCTAATGAGAAGGAAGTCATATTTGAGTTTGTGCTTACTAACAAACATATTGCAGATATTTTCATGAATTGATTGTCTAAGGATACTTTTGTGTATCTTAGAGGTAAGATAGAGGTGATTTACCTTACTAATAAAAAGTAAGGTGCATTTATTTGCATCAGTCCAGTGCTTTTCAAAGAGACATTTTTTATTTGGATCGATGTTTGTTGGTGGCTACTACTCAGGGGGAGTAGTCAAATATGTGAATTAGATATTTTTTTATATGTTTTTGGATTCTATGGTTAAGTTCATATGCATATATGTGCCTTTTCCATTAATGTCAAAGTGGGAGACATATTCATGTGCAAAAAATTATTTGGGAGAGAATCAACTCAGGAGGAGAGATTCAGTGTGAAAGGAATTATATAGACAATGAAAGATATGTTGGATATTATTCATAGTATTATTGATTTGATTTCTTAGTGAAATTATTGTATTTGGCATAACATATTTTCATCGATGTTAAAGGGTGATATTATTGCAATAATATGTATATGTTTTTTCCATTGGTGTTCAGTCATTAACATCAACATATTTCTACTATTTTAGATAGTATTCGTATAATGTTTAGTGAGTTGTTTGGTCCAGTGTAATCAATGTGTTCCAGATTAGAATCAATAGATTATATAGTTGTGTTGAGAGATGTTTGTTGTTTTATTTATGTACATAATTATAGTTGTTGAGGTCATGCTCATCCATAAAGATATATAATTTTAAATACCATTGTTGGGGTGCCTATTTCACTCCATATAAGTTGTTCTTTAATCTTCACACAGACTTCTCGTTACCTATGACCTAAAATCCTTGAGGTTGTTCTGTATATGTATTGACACAAGGAGGGGTGATAACAGGGTCAAAGTCTCTCCCAACTACCAAACCACCTTGTAGAACCAATGTGGAAGTGAAAACAACATAGTGAGAGAAAAAAAATAGTGACCCTTTCTCATTAATTTGTCAAAATCATTACATGTTAGGTTGTAAGCCCTTCCCAGTTTTTGTCATACATATTCAATGAATTACAAATTGATCTTTATATTGGTGAGGTCACAGACCTTCTTATAGATAATCAAATCTTATTCTAGCATAACTATTTTCTAACTCCTCCTTTCTTAAAATCTAACAAGATAGAAAAAAATATACACAGGAGTCCACCAAGTGAGGTCAGTGCTAAAATCAATAAGTGAGACCTAGATTTATGTCCACATAGATCCCAATGAGATACCAAAATCAATTAATCCATCCAAATTAACAGAAGAAGTTAGCCAACAGATCCAACTCCAAAATAAACATCTCAAGTAAAAGGTTGACCAAGCAATAAAGTGACTCAGGAAAAGAACACCCTAAGCAACATGAAACAAAACCCGAGCATCAGAAGAGAAACACGAGAAAAAATAAAATCAACAAGCTTGACCGAGAAATAGGCCCAAGTAATATAAACAAGAATGCTAAAGAAACAGAACCCTAGCGATAGAGACAAGCATGTTTGAGTAACTGAACTCAGGTGATGTGAATGTTCCAAGGCTTGCTAGCACTTCAACCAAGAGACCTTAGCTTGTCTCTTATAGGAACCTAATCTCCCCTAGGTCCTAATTGAATCAGATGATTAACTAAGTTCAATTCCATATCTTCTATAACAGTTCTCAACTCATGTGCTTCACCTTGAAATACTAACACCTTTTAGTTAGTTTAAATCTTCACCTCTTCCACTACACCTAAAAAGATCTAAGTGCCAACAACACTCTAGCATTCAAAAATTCACTGCAGGGGTCATCATCATCATGGAAAAATTATGTTTACTTCCATTTGGATCCATTTTGAGGGATCTATGACCTTTTTAAGTCGATTGCAAGTTTATGTCTTCAAGAGGCCTAATTCGGCTTATTTCCTTATAGCCTTTCACATTGTGTTTTTCCCACTTCTTTCAAAAATTTCCCAAATAATTTGAAAAACCAATCACATATTGAGATACCCTTTATCACTTTACAAGATATTTTGAAGGTTTTAATTTCCCAAGCCCTCCGTACATAGGGTTCCTACAATCTAGGTCCAATAGGGATAATAGGCTTAATTTCTAGGACTGTCTGCAACCTAGTTGAAAACTTGCTCAAAACTTGGTCAAATGGATTGATAAGAACTCAATCCTCCTACAATTTCAAGATATGACTATGCCCTATCTGAAAATGTACCTATTTTGTACAGTGCTTCACTACCCTAGAAGATATGCTCAATCTTTCATCTCCCAAACCTCTAACCGGACAGTGTCTGCTCGCCTAGAGCTTGGCACTAAAAATAGAAAATCGACCTTTCATGACTCCTAATCCTAGATATGTATATAATAGTGACTCCCCTTTCATATCCAACCACTTTCAAGAAGATCCCATGGTTAGTTTTCATGGGGGAGACATGAACTAACTCACTGGTCAGGACAGGACCAGTGGACTTCCTAGAATGAAAACAATTTAACTACGACCTTAGACTAACTCCTAACTACTATATCACTGAATGAAAAAGATTGAAAACTATCATAAGAACACAAAAAAACACTAAGTCAGGCCCTCCAATCCATTCGATATCACTATCACACACAAATGCTCAGGCTCTCAGAAAAACACAGAGTTGCATAGTTCTATTCAAATTCAAAACTTATTACAATGTCTCTCTCTTTGTCAATATTCAAGCCTCCACTCCCATTAGATGTGTAATTCCATGTTTCTAGGCATTCTTGGTTGATTCCCCATTCCTATTTTGTAGGGGGGTCTAAGGTAACCGAGTTGCATGCAACATTTGCAATAATTGCAAATGTTGTCATGATAACATTTTACCAACTTTTGGCATCTTTTCCATTATACCTCCTCCCTGAGTTTTAGAACCTCTAACATCTTCATTTAGAGGATCCAAGATCATTTAAAGCCTTATTGCATCTCTATGATATCATTTATCTATTTAAGACATCATTCTATCATTTATATTGAAATCTCATGCTTATGTTTCTCAATCTCATAATAATAGAGCTAGTAATAATTCAAATCACAATCAAAATAATCAGAGATCAAATAATTCAAACTATAATCAAAATCATCAAAGACCTAATAATAATAACAATTACAATAACAATAATAATAATAATAATAATAATAATAATAATAATAATAATAATAACCCTCCAAATAGGCCTTATTGCACTTATTGTGGTAAAAATGTTCATTTAATTCATAATTGTTTTAAGAAACAGAAAGAAGATCAACCAAATCCTCAAAATTACTCTAATAGAAATCAATCTCGCTATGCTTTTACTACCTGTTTTAGAGCACCTAACTGGATTAATGAGCATAATGCATTTCAACATGTTACTTCTAATAATGCTGTTCTTGATGATAGTTGCAAAATTGAAGGTTTTGGCAATGAGTCTGTTCTAAATGATGAATTTCATAATGCTCCCTATGTATCCTTTGATGAAATACTTGATCAAGAAAATGACATTATAACCTCTTTCCTAGATATGACCTTACCTTCTTTGCATAAAACTG